>WYDK02000002.1:2638776-2681372 GCA_009867345.2 Toxicodendron radicans
TTAGATGGACAGAACTCATGGATGGAGTTCTCATTGATGCTCTAGTTTACCAACAAAGCATAGGAAATAGAGTTGACGGTACTTTCACTTCAAAGGGACTCGATGAAGTTGCTAAGGAGCTACTTGAAAAAACTGGTCTTGATCAATTGACAAAGATAAAGTGAAGAATCGTATTAAATCACTTAAAACTAATTTTAATGAGTGTTATGATCTTTTTAAGCACAATAGTGGTTTCGCTTGGAGTCTGGTTACAAAGATATTTGATGTAGAATCGGAAGTGTGGAAGGCTTTAATAGAGATTAGTGTAATAATATTATCTTATATACCTTATGCTAAATTATATAAAATTTTAATGAGTGTTAAGATCTTTTTAAGCACAGTAGTGATTTAATTGTTATAATATTTGTCATTTTAATTTATTTAATGCAACAGGCAAAACCAAGTGCTAAGAAATGGAAGTCTAATGAAATTTGCCACTATGACAAGTTGTGCATGTTATATGCAAAAGACAGAGCTACAGGCGATGCAGCTGAAATAGCAAAGGAGAAATCTGATCGATGGGATCGCATGAGAAGCAATGTGGATATGATTGAAATAGATAATATTGACCCACTTCTATCATCAAATGAAGTTTCTTGGGAAAATATAAAAAATATAAATGTCGATGACAGTGCAAGTCGTGGAACAAATTTAAATGAAATACCTCAAGGTATTTCTCAATCTAATCTTGTCACATCACCAAAATCTAAGAAAAGAAAAAAAATGTTATTGTGAAAGAGATTAGTGGAATTAAGGAAGCAATCGATAATGTTGCCGAAGTGCTTGAGAAAGGAAATGTCATTGTTGAGAAAAGAAACGAGATTGTGCAAAGAACATGCCAAGTTGTTTACTCAGAGACTGAAGTGTATAAGGAATTGTCAAAGCTAGGACTTGATGTACAACTTCGCTACAAAGTATACAACTTCCTCATTGCCAATGTAAATAGAGCAAGAATCTTTTTTCGATGCCCAGTTGAGGAGTGCAAGGACTACTTGCTACATATGATGCGTAATATGCAAGATTCTTAGATAAATCTATTATAAAATGATGTGGATTGTTCGTTTTTTTAATAGGAGGAACTTTTGGTATGTTATAGGATAATCTATAGATTATTTGATTAGTGATTTATTACTAGAAATATCTATCTTAATTTTGCTTCATTCAATCCTCTATTTTGCTCTCATTTGTGTCTTCTTGCTTGCTATCAAAGGTCATTTGTATCTTGGTTAATAGTCTACTATTTAACATGGTTGGATGTTTGCCAATGAGATGAAAAAATTTAAGTTCGGGATGTTGCAGCAGGGTTTATAATTTGAGTTTATTAATTGTAGCTTATCATGAGTTTGTTTGTAACTTACTTTTTTGCATTGATTTAAGATGTAATTGGTCGTTGCCAATAACTTCAGTTTTATGATTAATAAGATATATGTTACTTCAAGAATATAACTTGTGACAATACTTTCGTTCAGATTTTGATATTGTCAAATATCCAGTTATAATCATCTATATCAATGAATTATTAGATTTAATTAACTTTTAATTCTAAATCTATCTCATATAAAAGGTTATAAAAGTAATTTTAATTTTTAAAAACTTTCATTTCATTCTTTGTATAATTATCATCACCAAACAATGGAAAGGAAATGTAATTTTTTTTTTTCTTTCCATTTCCATTTCCCTTTCCCTTGTTTAATTTTCTTTTCTTTCCCTCCATTTCCCTCCTACCAAACAGTTAATGAATTTCAAAGGGTATTAATGGAATTTCACAACTTTCAAGTTATCTGTTTACACTTTACAGTATAAACTAGGGCAAAAGCTCTAAAATACTATCAACCGGGAACCAAATTCAAGACCCGCGAAAATTAAAAACAAAATCAAATTAGTCTACTAATACTTCTCTTTTAGGGTTAGGGTTTTGTCAAAACATCCCCCAATCAAACGCTTTCTCTGCTAGGTTTCTGCTGTGTTAGTCGAACCGGTACTTTCTCTCTCTTCGCCTACATTTGTATTTTTGTTTTCTTCTTTTTATGAATGTAACATAAATAATATCGTTTTTTGAAATGTTTTACTCATTTTTTGTTTGTTTAATTCAAATTGACTGGAATAGAGATGATTTATGAGTTTAGTTTGTGTGATTTCAGTTTGTAATGGGTTCTAGTTTCCTAGATAGATCTGCGTTTCTGTTGTTCTTCACTTTTGAAATTTGGAGCAAAAATGATTTAAAATGTTGAGGCTAGTTATTGTTAGTAGTGGTTTTGCTTCAGAATATCTAAACAAAGAACAAATTGAAACGAAATTAGTGTTGGTTATTGAAGCAATTACTAGAACTTCTAGTCACTTTTTGTTGGAGGAGTTACCTTCTTGGTAGGTGCTGAAATTACTAGTTTTGTTCATAAAAGCTAGCCAATGGGACGTTTATCAGTTACTTGTGTTGGATATGTATATGCTCCCCCTCGGATTTAGCTTTTTCAGGAGTTAACAAAATGGGTGTATTATGGTCTTGTGCAATATAGGAAATGGGCATGAATCGAGATGGATATTGAAAAGTAACTGAGTAAGTGCTACTTTAGGTGCTTTTTTGTGAGGATTTGGAAAGCAAATATTTTCTTACTAGAGCTAACTAATGGGGATTTTGATTGGTCAACTTGTTTATTCTTTGCCTGGGTTTTAGCAGGTATTATAATGACTGAACTATAATTTGTTTTAGTGTGGTGTTGTATAATATAGGAAATGGTCATGATCAAGATGTCTTTGAAAAAGTATCAAATGGGTATGGCTGGTAAAGTAAGATAAGAGATCAATTTTCAAGTTAATTAGAGTTTCCTTAAGATTGTGCCCTGATATTTGATGCTACATTATTGTTTCAAATCGGCTAAATTAGCTTTGTGGACATACTATATATTAACTTTAATGATTATTTAATTAATGCTAATACATATAGACTGGATTCAGAAATTCAGAAATTGTGTATTTGTAACAAATTACATTTTCTATAATGTGGTAATTGTTATGGTATTACCAGCATATGCTTTCATGCTCATGAATGATGTACCTTTTTCCTCTTACTTTTCGGAATTGCTGAGAGGAAAGAATTTATGCCTCTTGTACAAATAGACTAACCTTTATGCTGCCATCTTTCAACCTTTCACTGGCATTTGATTGCATATAAATTATAGATTAGGAACTGGAGGCTTTTTGTCCTTTAACTTTGCTGTTCCCTTGTATTTTTTTTTTACTGCATTGAAATCACTTATTTATAATTCCACCTAAGGCAGATTATTTTCTCATTTCTCATATCTTGTTTTGTTTTTTTCTTGTGTTGAACGTATTTTCCAATATATAGTTAAACAATTAATTGGCCATTGTTTTTGGGCAACTGTCGTATCCATAATCTTAAATATCGAGGGATTCATTGGTTCATTGTTTTTTCACCTGTTGAGCATCATCATCCTCTTGATTATCATTCGGAATCTGATTTGCCTGTCTCTGTGAATATTTTTACTTTATTTTGATCCCTAATTTGAGAATCATTCACATTGCAACTCCTTGGAGCCATATCTATGGCACAAATTCAATCAAAAATCTTACTCTGCAACTCCATTTGGCCTCTCATTTTGTTTCCGCCTTTCCATATATGTATTCTTTCTCCTTTGAATGCTTCTGGCTTCTGTGATTTCTTCACAGTTGCCTTGCAAGCTTGCTTTATTAGATACATAATATGCCAAGGACAAGGACAAGCACTGCAGGAGGTCATAATCCAGATGGATCTGAAAATCTCACCGAGTCTGAGAAGCATATAGAATCTGAAGAGCAAGTAGACCTTGATGGAGATAATGATCCTGAGGAGGTAGTGGAGGAAGAGGTTGAATATGAAGAGGTGGAGGAGGAAGTGGAGGTAGAAGAAGAGGTGGAAGAGGAGGTGGAAGAAGATGAAGAAAATGAGGAGGTTGATGATAGAGCTGGAGAGATGGACGTTGCAGAGGCAGACAATGAAGACGAGAAAAAGAAGCAGGCTGAGCTTCTTTCACTTCCTCCGCATGGATCTGAGGTCTATCTAGGTGGCATTCCTTATGATACTTCTGAGGAGGAATTGAGGGGCTTTTGTGAATCTATAGGAGAAGTCACAGAGGTAAGATCAATGGATGATTTCAAAATCTGTCTGTTGTGCTCTATGTTTAGGTTGATCAATGTTATATTCTTTTGACAGGTTCGGATAATGAGGGGTAAAGATTCAGGTGAGGCGAAGGGTTATGCTTTTGTGACCTTCAGAACTAAAGAGTTGGCTTCTAAGGCCATTGAGGAGCTAAATACTTCTGAATTTAAGGTAATATAAGCAGACTGCTAGTTTGCCTTTTCACTGTCATGTTCATTTTTGCCATGGCTTTCCAGTATGGGACTATTATGCTACTATGGTCTTACATATACATAGTCTTGTATGCAAAGTGATGTGGCATAGCTCTTGTATTGCCTTGTCATTCAACCTCGTATATTGTGCATGTATTAAGTTGACTTTTTATATTATTTCATTCTGCTACTGATGCATCGTTAATACCTTTCTTGTTCATATATATATACTTTAATTAATTTAATGAAATATTTTTCCGGAAACTCACCAGGTCTTGAACTGACTTTCCTGTTAACAACCTGTTTCTTCTTTTGCAGGGGAAAAAGATAAAGTGCTCAACAGCTCAAGCGAAGCATAAATTGTTCATTGGTAATGTTCCCAGAAATTGGGGTGAGGAGGATATGAGGAAGGTTGTAACAAAGATTGGACCCGGAGTCATTTCTATTGAGTTGTTGAAGGCATGTTCATCTTAATCTTTTATATTTTGTCTGTGCTAATGTTATAGTGTAGTTTATTACCATTGACTGTTATGCTATTGTTTATTTATAAGCTTTTGCTCTAACTCTGTTCATAGTAATGGTTAGTAATTTATGTCATGTATGTGCTATTGATTGAAGTTCTTTTACTTTACAGGACCCGCAGAATTCCAGTCGGAATCGTGGATTTGCTTTTATAGAGTATTATAATCATGCATGTGCAGAATACTCAAGACAGAAAATGTCAAGCCCAAAATTTAAGCTTGATGATAATGCTCCAACTGTGAGTTGGGCTGACCCTAGAAATGCAGATTCTTCTGCTGCTTCTCAGGTCTTCAATTACTTCCATCTTGGCACCTATTTTTTGGCAGTGGAATAATGAAATTAATGGCTATACATCATTTGATCATTACTAGATTTTCTCATGATCCTCCCATTTTTTGTGTTGCAACATTGGAAACCTTGCATCTATGTAAAACACCCATTTTTTGTGCTTATAATTCCTTCATTTCTCCTTTGTTTTTCCCTTTCTCCATATGTTGGTCATTACATTATTTGATTTTATCATTCATTATATTCCTATTACAAGAGTAATGGCAATTACTTGCATGTTTAAAAAAGAAAGGGTTATATAGTATAACTCTTAGAATTAAGGTTTTAAACAATTTTACGTCCAATTATAGATGAGTTTGATGATTTACCTATAGATTTTGTTGTATATGAATCTTGAGCTTGCAACCCTTCTCCACATGACAACTCTTGTATGTGAAGCATTTTGGCTTTCGTTTGTGTGCTTTAGTGTGCCTTGAAAGGTTTATCAAATCATTGCTTCGTACATTTGATACAGGTTAAGGCATTGTATGTAAAGAATTTGCCAAAAGATATAACACAGGATTGCCTAAAAGAGTTGTTTGAACGTCATGGAAAGATTACAAAAGTGGTTCTTCCACCAGCAAAAGCTGGTCAGGAAAGGAGCAGATATGGTTTTGTGCACTTTGCTGAAAGGTCAAGTGCCATGAAGGCATTGAAAAATACTGAGAAATATGAAATCGATGGTGAGTTTTACTTTTGCACCATATGCTATGCCATATTTTCTTGCCATCGCTCTTGATGTCTTTGGCTGGATTAATTCTGGAAGGTCAAGTTTTGGAGTGTTCTCTTGCAAAGCCACAAGCAGATCAGAAGACTTCTGGAGGACCAAATTTGCAGAAGTCAGCTTTACATCCAAGCTACCCACCTAACCTGGGTTTTGGTTTGGTTGGGGGTGCCTATAATGCTGTGGGTGCAGGATATTCTCCTGCAGGCTTTGCACAGGTAAAGTGAAATCTTTCCCTTCTCTTGTCTGCTTCAAATCCACCCATGCACTTGCTCAATTAAGTAGTCTATATACTGGAAATAATGGGGAGCCAAAATTCTGGAAAAGCTTTTCATACTTTGGGTTCTTTTGAATTAGTAGAGCGATTCTAAGAGTAAGTTGCATTTGATTTCATAGCAAGACAAAAGATATAAGGTCTTTATTTTTTCTTGGTTTTGGTTGATTTATAGTAGAAGTGGGTTTATATCTGTTAATACCAGCAAAATCCTGTTACAGGCTGTTGGTTTAGGTTCTTAATTAATGAACCCAATGAACCTGCTTTGTGTTTATGGGTTGTGTTTTATTGTATCATGACTTTCCATATATGAATTTCTCTGCTAAAGGGAAAAAAACAGTGCATCTGTGAAAGTTGGTGAATTTATTTGTTGCTATAGTTCATCATGTTTTTCTTCTTAAAAGAAATGAAAATTGCAATTAATGAAATTAATATATTTGCAAAAAAATCTAATTTTGATTTGTTACAATTAACTTATGATGAAAATACTATATACCTGGGATTTCTGCTATCTTCTGCTTGTAGCATTCTTGTTTGGGTTCATGTGCTGATGTAGTTGCCATAATCTTGCAGCCATTGATATATGGTAGGGGAGTAACTCCTGCTGGCATGGCAATGTTGCCAATGCTATTGCCTGATGGACGGATTGGATATGTTTTGTAAGATCTCCTGACTTTTGCTTGTTTCTTATAACATAGCCTTGTTTTTCGCCGGGTCATATATAAGGTTAAATGCTTGTCTCCTCATCTTTTGTAAATTGGCTGATGGTCTTGATCTTTCATTACTAATCCAACCTTTGTCTCTCATCTCACACCGACTTTAGCTGCAGTTTTTGAAATAGTTATAGTTATTGCTTTTCTTTATTTTCATCCTCAAGATCATATCTAGCATGATAATATCATTTCCTATCACCCTTTCAAATTGTAGTTAAATTTGTAACTTGTGAGTTACATGCCTATGTCACGATGCAACCTTGTTTTATCCTAGAGTTAATATTTCTGCTTGTAATTTTTTGTTTAAACTCAGCACTTTATTAAATTTGTAGCTTGCAAATTTAAATACTTTTTTCCTTGAGCTTGAAGCTTTTAGCTTTTTGTACAGTTTTTGGGCATGTTTGACTGTATTTTTTAATGTAATGTAGGCAACAGCCTGGAATGCAACAACAGACTCCTCCACCACAGCCCCGAAGTGGCAGGGGTGGGGTTGGCAGTAGCTCCAATGGTGGAAGACGCAGCCATGACAGTGGCCGTGGACGCAGCCGGTATAACCCCTATTAGTTTGAAATGCATTACCATTTCATGCAGCTAGAAACAGAAGATATGAATGAAAAACTCCTGCAATCAACTTTCAACTTTTGTTTGGGCTTATCTCTATACTTTCAGTACGGGGAGCTGTTGAGTTTATAATTAAATGCATTTTGAGCAGTACAGTTCAAAGTTATACCCAATAGCTCCTTTGATTGCTAATGTTAATTAAATTTATTGATTTGTTATCTAAAACAGAATGTATCTCCTATTAGTTTCAATGCATTAGATTTTATCTAATCGGAAATATCTACTGCTGATTGAATTATCTTGTGATAAATCAAATCTTACATCCAAAGGGAAGATAAATAATCAATATCACGCTATCATTTAGAGCTCTACTGGGTCTAACTTATTATATCAACTGTCATTCATATCAAAATAGAAAGCAAGTAAAGCCCCATAAACAAAATGTTTAGAACTGAACAGCACAAGGCAAGCTATACTGAATATACTTCAAAATAACTTAATCAAAGGGATTTGCACCATCAAGAATTGGTGCATACGGACTTCGCATCAACAAAACTAGATAGAAATTTATACTAAGAAAATTCAATAATACATGAATTTTTCCAGGAGCATCTACTGGTACAAAGTGCACATTGCATTCGGTTCAATGCTGTTACTTTGCAGAGTAATAAGGTAGCAACTACTTATACATAGAGCATCAATGGCATTCCAATACAGTTAAAATAACTCATAACAAGAGATAAGAGATAAACAAGCTTGCCATAAAATCTTAACTGGAGCAGATTAACTTGTTTCATTAGTTTTCTTCAAATGAAAGGCGAGATGTCCTGGCCCTGGGGTGGTTCGATCCAAATGTTCTCAAAGGCTTCTTGCTCTCCCCAGTCATAGCACTGCTTACGAGGATAGTATCGAAAATCATTGAGAGAGTATGATATGCAACGCTTTCCAAAGAAACGAACTTTTGAGAAGTAAACACTGTCCCGCATTATTCCTGGAAGGTCAGCTCTTGAATGAGATGACAAGAAACTTGCAAAAAGTGTCACACCATCAAGGGTTTTCATCTCTTCCCAGACCATGTTTAACAGATCTAGCTTATATATAATGGGATTTTCACTACAACATGTATAAATAACTAAAATGTCTCCTTTGCTTTCTGCCATAAATTTCCCCTTCCACCAATTTTTGGCAAAAAAGTTTTCAGGGCACTTGGGTGGGGGCACAACAAGAACACCCCAATCACGTTTCAATGGATCATAAACCCCTAACCAACCAGTGAGACTTAAACAATAAAATATTCCGTTGCAGAAAACAAGCTTATTCCAAATACTACTAACAAAAGGAAGCCGATTTTGGTAATTGTTAGTAACCCATTCTGTTTCCCCTGGATGACAAGTGCTGATAGCAACAACTGTTGGACTGATGTGCTTCACCGTGAAAACTACACAATCGGCAGATGTTGGGGCGCATGAGAAGGCAACAATCTGATATGTCAACTCAAATCTTGGCAGTTTGATCATATCCCTAGTGAAGGGATTAAAGAAGAACACACGATGAGTTCTCATTTTGTATAGCAATAACCAACTATCTTTAGTGTAACAAACCCTAGATCCATACAGCTCTGGTAACTCAAAGGAGTAGGTCTTCCTCCGAGAAGGATCATAGAACTCATACAAGTTGCCATATCTAGGGAAGTACATGAGCCATGGCGATTGGTTTACCACCCGAACAGAAACGGCAGGGCAATGCCACTTTTTGCATACAACTGAGGCACGAATGTTAGCCTCTAATGTTAGACGGGACATTATCAGTTCCAAAAGTTCAGGAGGAAGGTCAGACCAGTTTCGTAGTTCCAAGTTCTCTTTCTTATCATCTGAAACCATTCTTTCACCATCTGATCCTGTTTCAGCTAAGCTACAAAGTCCAACAGAAGCTCGTTAATGACTTAAAAGTTGGTAACAGCTAAAAAATTCTGAAAAGGAGATATTTAAAACAGACCTTGATCTCAAAGTGATTATAACTATAATTAAGAAGGAAAAATTAAATACTCCAAAAAGGAACAATATATTTTATCGAAATTTCACATCAATCTCAAGTCTCAACTCCAAACTCATTCAATGCAGTATGACTTATCAGCTACCTGTGGGCATCACTAGAAAATCAAATTCCTAGAAACAAATAGATCAGGTCTGACAAACTTAAAGGGCAATCACTATAGGCACACCCCAATATTCACATAAATTGTTGACAATTAAGGGGCAATGACCACTATGACAGCTAGCATCAGAAAATATATTTACAGTATAGCAACATATTGTGACAATAGTTACTGCAATACCCTTGATTTCTGAATAAGTGATTTATGAACCTGCAACATACTGTATCCACGACAAATAAACTATGTAACTCATAACGGAACTCTGATGCACAAAGATGAACATTCGAAGATTCTGACCAATCTAATTGCAGTCACGACCGTGACAATGCTCCGAAAATTTATTCCAGTCAACATTGAAACAATATCTCTATCATTCAGTCCTCCAATTATATTCAAACAATCACAACTCACAACACCCACAATAACACTATGATCAAAACATGATCACATTCAAAAACCCATGTCAAAAAAACTATCAAATAGTTTAATGTCACTTCGATTCATAAACTTCAAATTCATCAATACACATTAGCCCTAAAAACCCCAGATTGCCCAACTCTCTAAACCCCTAAAATCATTTCCAACAGGAGCGCAAACTGAAACCCAATTCAGAAACAAATTAAAACACTGACAATTGAGTTTAATTTTCACTGATTGAATTTCAATGCCAACAATTAATTCCATCATTTAATTTCTGTAACCCTAGAATCAACATGTGAAGTACACAACATTTAGCAAATACAATTAAGTAAAGCTAAAAAAAATTCACTTGAAAGTAACAAAACGACTTACAGTTTCAGTTTCCTTCTCTTTTTCCCAGCCATAGTGAGCAGTGAGCAGCAATTGAAGCAAAATTCTTCTATTAAAAATAAATAAATAAATAAAAGAGAAGCGAAGCGAAAGAAGAGAGAGAGACAGCTAATGTGTAAGTGATTGTGAAAGCACAACACGTGTAAAGTGTAATTGGAATCAGCTATGAAAGAGCTCATGGTAGATAAATTAGAGAACAATTCATTGGATGTCACATCCGCAACAAGGCTGTTCATCGTTGACTTTATATGACATGGTGGACTCCTGTTGGTTAATTTAGTGGAAGAGAGAAAAGAACTCAGCTCAATAACTGTAAATAGTATTTTGCTTTAGGGTAATTTCAAAACCATATATTTATTTCGTTTTCCCGGTATGATATGATAGGTTAGTATTGTATTAACTCAATTATTTCGTTTAGAAAATATTAAAAATATTTTTGATATTTTTAAAGGAGTTTTTTTTTTTTTTATAATTTCATGAATTTTCTCACGTAAAAAATCATGGCTGATTGTTATATTATTAAATTTAATTAAAGAGTAATACTAGATATATATCATTTCTCTTATATCATTATATGATAAAAAATAATTAGGTAAAAGTTTATTTTTAATTTAAAATCAACCAATCATCTTTTGACATATAATGATATAAGAGAAATAATATATAAAAATGATATAGACTTAATCTTATTAGATTTAATCAAATTGTCTTGCCATATGCTTTAATATTATTATTAATAATCAAAACTATGACCTTTGCACAAGTTCAAAGGAGTTAACTTAATTGTGGAATTTCCTTTGTTTCTTTGTTGGAGTTAGATATGCGTTTTCTGTTTTGTGACTAACTTAATAAAAAACATTTTTAATAATATTAAGTACATTATTACATAAAAAAAAATGATTAAATGATTTTAAATTAAAAATAAATTTTCAATTAATCATCTTTTGTCACCGAATAATGTAAAAAAAATAATTTATAAAAATGTCGTGCATATAATATTATTCAAAACTTTCCAACATCTAATAAAAAAGAAATGATTAAAGAGATTGAATCTATAATTGAAATAACTAAATCAAATCATTTTTCCATTAATAGGAAATATCTACATACATATAGGCGTAGCAACAACAAATGTATCCAATGAACTCAAAACAATACCATACATGATGAAATGAGCCCACTTTGAATAGAAAAGATCTTCAAGAAATCTCACCTAAAAAAACTCAAAATCAATCCAGAAAGTTAATAAATTTAACCAAATCAACAGCAAATAGGGCACTGTATAAGCCCATTTTCATTACACTCACCACATCTCACCATTTTCTTCTGCTCTTCATCCATTATTTTACAGCTCCCATTACACTCCATACACATCAAAAATCTCACTCCACCACATCCTTCACATCCGCCCATAGCCTTCGGTATTCCCTCAAACAGTATCCCCAATTTCCCTTCCTCCTCCATCTTCACTACTTCATCAACACACCTCCAATCAGCCTTCCTTTCACAAACACAAGTGGAACTTTCACTTCTTTTGTCTCCATTAACGTTCTTAACTCCTCCTTAAATCCTGAATCCATCGATATGTCGCGCTCGAACATCTGTATTTGATGTGATTCAATGATGGACCTCACTTTGTTACACTCCTCAAATGTCTTTCTTATTCCTCTCAATGTGGTAGTGTAAATCACGACAGCATTTTCACCACCCGGAGGACACTTCTTCTTGAAACATTCAATGATAGAATTCGAAGAAATCTTCGCCTTTCGAGTAGTAAATGTTGGTAAAATGACCCTTTTGACATGTTCTTTCTCTTCTGATAATTCTCTCTCGTAACTTTCAACAAGCTCCGGATCAAACAGAGGACTATAACTCTCTTTTTTATCTGGCAAACTCAAATTCAACATTTTTTTGCACGAACTCTCTTGAAAGTTATTCACTTTAAAAATCGATCTCGGGCTGAATTCTGATTTAATTGGACCAGTCACCACTCCATTAACACGCACCTTATTCTCTTTACCTCCAAATCTCTTCACCTTCCTCGGCGAACCGAACTGATTGAAGAACTTCAATGGACTTTTCCCTTCAATATCCGCAAACCCGCGAAGTAAAGGACGTGACTTTGGGCTCTTCTTGGGATGATTCGAAACGGGCATTTGTTCTTCCAGACCCTCCATGAGCTCCCAAGCGTTGATAACTTCTGGCTCTCCGCGAGGCGGCGATCTCTGCACATTCTTCTTCTTCGTCTCCACAACAATCTCTTTAATGGGTTCTTCTTCTGGTTGTTGTTTTTGTTCCTTGTCGAGATTCAGAACGCCGTAGGTGCTGGAAGTTAGAGAGACGACATGGTTGACGACGTACTCGCCGCCGTTGTTGAGGACGATGTCGCGGCGGAGTTCTTTCTTGACGAATTTAGAAGAAATACAACCCATTGGTTTGGTGGGGTTTGGTGTCTGTGTTTCGTTTCTCTTCTTACGTTGTTGTTGTTAAAGGAAGAAGAAGAAGAAGAAGATTGGAAGCAAAGACAAGAGAAGAAGAAGAGGGAGTTATGTTTTTATTTTTATTTTTTTTTGTTTATTTGAATCTTAACCGTTATCCTGTCTGCAACGGGCCCCAACGGTCAAAATTTCGAATGTGATGGCAATCTTTTATTGGAAACCCTGATTAGTTTTATTTTTTGCCTCAAACTTTTTGTATTTGTTTTTGGCACCCCACCAAAATGTGTTATTTATGAGAGATATTATCATTTAAAAGATGTATATTCTCACAAATCTATTTCAAGGACAGAAGTTTCATAAACAACATTTAAGGGGCATTTGGTTCAAGTAATAAAAGATTAATAAGAATGTTGTATAATCTTGAGAATGGAATGTTGAATTATTATAGTGTGTTTGGTTAAGAGAAATAATGGGTGGGGTTAAGTGGTGGGTATAGTATTCAAATTACTTAAATATCTTTTTATTATTTTAACATTATTATTATTTTAA
This sequence comes from Toxicodendron radicans, assembly GCA_009867345.2. Lineage (NCBI taxonomy): Eukaryota > Viridiplantae > Streptophyta > Magnoliopsida > Sapindales > Anacardiaceae > Toxicodendron > Toxicodendron radicans. The sequence goes on from WYDK02000002.1 coordinate 2,652,233, forward strand.
TTAATTTTTAACCCATAACATTTTAAAATTTAGCTGAAACCCCCTCAATAATAAAAGTTTAAAAAGTGACAAACAGACCCCCACCCAGCCAGCCACCATCGGCAGCCGGCCACCGGCGACGAACTGACACAAGACCGGCCGGTTCTGGGCGATATTGTGATGAAGTCTCTGTTTCCGGCCTTAGTTTTGGCCGAAAATGGCCAGATCATTCCAAATATGGCAGAAAACAATGGCAAAAAAAAAACGGTTGTTGATCGTGAAAACGACGATATCCAGTGCCCCAAATTATACCAATAGAATCAGCAAACATCAAGGATCACTAAACAAGCAACGAACCAAACAAAGTCTTAAAGAAAAAAGCCAAAAAACGGCGAGACCAAACGACGATGATGACCGATATTCAGCCGGAAAAATTGATCAAAACAGAAAAAAATGGTAAGGTTTTGACGAGGAGGACAAGACGAATCGAATGATGTCTTTAGATTTCAATTTGGGTGAGGAAATCGACCGCCAGCAATGGTGGCTGGTGGCCGATCGTGGGTGGCTGGGTGGTCAGTAATATTGTTTAAAACTATGGGCATTTATGTCCTAATAGTTATATATATAAGGATAAAATAAGCATTAATCTTTTTTGTAAATTACTTAAATGATAAGGGTATTTTTGTCCAAAAATGTTAATAATAAAGGACAATTTTGTACAAAAAAATTGTTACCTAGGTAATCTTCAAATACGTAAGAAAATGCAGGTAATAAAATTACCTCCTATATTACCAATAGTAACTTACTATTGGTAATGAAAGATTACCCCCTTATCAACTAAACAAAATAATGGGGATAATATAATGTTACATTACTTAGGTAATCAGATTACTCCTTTAGCCAAATGCCCCCTTAAGGTTACACTTAACTATGTTTGATTGTTGTACTTAACTATGTAATTACAAAATGACATTAATACCCATAAATTTAGGAATAACTGTGAAATACCTATTGATGGTTTATTATATATATATATATAAAGTTTAGGAATAATATAAACATCCTTCCTTCAAGTTTAGTGAAATAATCTAATCATGTTTTATTGAAATATTGGCCTGTAAATCCTCGTTGTTTAAATTAATTAGGTCATATCATATTCCGTATGTGTACAATATAGTCTATCCTGCAGACGCACCCTTGTTGATCGTTCTATCTCTTTCTTTCCAATCGTCTCCTCTTGTAGACGCCATTAAATCCTCACATTTTTCCTCCATTGATTCACTAAATCTTTTTTCACTCCGAAAAGCTTCGATATTTCGCAATGCTGACAAAATCTCCGGTACAACTGATGTTTGTGATCCCTTGCTAGTCCATGTCGCGATTACTCCCCATGTTGAGTACCTTCGTGGCTAAATCGCATAGCTTCATTCCATTATGCAACATTCAATGTGTCAAGACAGTATTTTCTTTCACTTCTTTATCTCAGAGATTAATCTGGAAAAGCTAGTGAGATCCACTTTCCTGCAAGTGAAGTTCTAGGTTTATTATTTTGATCCAGATATTGTACGAAACATGATCGCGACTTCTGTTAGACAAGCACTTGAGCATCCGTTACATTATGCCATAAATTATTTGGCTGATCTGTTAGAGTCATATATTGGTAGAGTGATTTATTTAGACTTATGCGTTGAATTTTGACGTGGTGAAGCAATTTGGAGATGGACAGGGCATGTGAAGGTTCAGGCAGCGGCTGTCTCTTGTTTCCGATTTTGTTGTGAAATTTGTTTTTGTGTCTTGAATTGGGGATTTTTGTTTGGGAAGAAGATGATAATTTACAGATTCGCACCCGAATTGGTAATGGTGGAGGTTGGAGGAAGTCAAATAGTAAGGGCATTTTCGTCTTTACAGAAACTGTATCTTGCTAATTAACGGATGTTATTAACTAATCTGCACTGTGCATGGAAAAGTTTCGTTTTGAAACTTTTTGGTGTCTAAACCTTTTACTCTATAAATTAATTACTAAATGTTAGGAGTAATTATAATAATTAATTTAGTTGTAATAATTAATTTTGCAATAAAAGGTGAAGTTAAAGGGATTAATTAATAATAATTAAAATGATGTTCTTTTTAATATAAATTTTAATTTGACTCCTTTATTATATTCCCGATCTTATTAACTTTTTCCCTTTGGGAGCAGTGCATCCATTTAAAAAAGGCTCCAACAAGCCAGGCCCATTTATCTTCATTCATTTGTGGGTCTGCAGATGTAGAGGCCCAAATTTAAAGTTAATAAGTTTAGGTTCAAACTCTTGTTATTTGAATCTCACCCAAATTATTAAATAAAATTTATTTTCAAAAATTAACATTTAAATTTATTTGTATACATGTACCATTTCTCTTTTAAAAAAATTCTATTTAATTTTTCTTATTTCTAAGTGATGCATTAGCCCCCCTAATTTATCTTAATAAACTTCATCTCTAAATTTACCCAATTAAAATTTTTAAGCATATCTAAATGTCTAAATAAACCTCATCCATTTACTAAATAACTCTTATACTTATATTTTTACTATTCATGTTATACTTTCTCAATCCTTGTTTTATACATACTTTTTTCTTAATCTTTATTTAAATATTAATCAAGCATATAAGTAGTTGTCTAGATTGATATCATATGTGTTTTTTTTTTAAAGAAAAAAGAAAAAAGAATCACAAACTTATAAATTCTATAAATGTGCAAATCAATTAAAAGTTAGAAATAATAAAATATGATAAAATAAACCCAAAGAATTTAATATATATATATATATATATATGTTATTCATCAAACTCATTTCATCTTTGATTATTTTAAAATAAAATTAGGTTTATGATATAGGAAAGGAAATAGAAAATTTTAATAACAAAAGATTTGTTCTAAATGAATTGTGTATAAATACTTTCGAGTCTTATGCAGTAATTTTCATAAAGGATAAAATTGTAATAAAGAAAAAAAATAGTATGGTCAACTAAGATAAAAGGTGAGGGGGCAATTAAAGGTTGGAATGCATGGAGACACAAGAATTTAAAACATATAAATTCATAGCATATATATTAGGGTTTTTGAAAAAAATTCAATCAAATTGAATTCAAGTAAGGTATAAACATGATACCTTAAGCTCTTGGCTACCTTGGAGGCTATCAATTTCAAGAGAAATTGATCAAAAGAGTATCCACACCAAGGAGATGCAAAAACGTCTTAGAGAGGAGATATTAGGGTTTTTCTACTTTTTGACTTAACAATTCAATAATTATTTTGGACACCCTTAAACAATTTCATAATTGTTTTGGAGTTGCAAATAATAATTAGATTAACATTTAATCATAATTAACAATTTGACTCTTAAATTGTTTATATAACAATTTAACACTTAAATTGTTTATATGTTTACAATTATAACTCATTATTAAATCCAATTTAATATAAAGAAAATGATTAATTATGAATTGGAATTATACTTAATTCCAATCAACAATTTAACCCGTAAATGGTTCATAATTACAAATATAACCCTCCATTGAATCTAATTCAATGATAATAATATAAATGACTTTATTACCATTGGTAGGTGCTAGCCAACCTTGGATAATAATCTCTCTTTGGCTATTTCTTCATTCTCCTTAGATTTTATGTGTGACCTCTTAGGTTCACTGTGGCCTAGTCGTAGTCCCAATATCGTAGTCTATTCCGATATGTTCCGTCATAACTCTTTATGACTGAAACTCCCACTGATTATGGTAGACATCTAGCAATGCTCAATAACCCCTAAGTTACAATAAAGATATACTCCAATGAACCATTTCATAATCGTGCACAGCGTGTAGTGTAATCCCTTTGTTGTCTAATCCCGATTAAGAACGGTTTCATGGTATGTCAAAATTTTTGTCTTAATCTTATATCAAATTGATGATTAATACATTTGGAACGTGTCACCATGAAACAACATTTCAAGTAACATTTTATATACCTCGACCGGAGATTTCCATTTCAAATGTATCTTGACATTTGTCTAGGAACTTGATATCAACCTATAGTCAACGGATCCCGTCTTGATTATCACTTGTCTTCACACATAAAAAACACATGACCAAATCGGCTTCTTACACATGACATGATTAGCCTCGTGTTTATACACCATATGAACCATATGTGTTTATGCGGAATCCAACCGTGATATCTTAGGCCTAAGGATTAATAGTACACTAATACGATCTTATAATGAATCATTGACTACATTCTAAATGTCCATGTGATTCATCATAAATGACCATATTTGATAAACAATTCACTAACCGTTTATCCATGCTACTGCCCTAGTGATATAACTTTTATAATCACCCACACTAATACCATCGCATGATATTCAATGGAGACATTCAACATGTCTACTATGCAATATTATTGTCCAATTAATATTACTTATGCAGGGAATACTTCGATGATATTGATTTTCTAAAGATTTGTATCATCCGGACAATTCACATGTAATATATATATATATATATATATATATATATAAATGAAACAGTAATATACATGTGAAAAACATAATTTTTTCTTTTATCAATGAATAAATATTTATAATAATTAATGTCCTAAAACCGACAACACGATTGATTCATAGGGCATACACTAACACAAATATCATCACTCTTTTTTTCTTTAATAAAATATAATCAGTTAATTAATTAATTTTTTTAAAATCTATTTTATTTATTTTTATTATAAAATATAATTAGTTAATTTATTTGTTAGTTTAAAGAAATTTTAATATTCAATTCCGAGCACTAGAGTCACTAAAGTCCACTCTAGCAATGAAGGCATGAAAAGTAGTAGATGAAATGACTTATCTACTATACCAATTAAAAAAATAACATCACTCATTTAAGAAGTCCAAGCAAAGAATTAACATATGAAACCATATCCCGAAATTCTTATGTGGGCTTTATTTTTTGGAATTTGGATTGTGTTATTTAAGCCCCAAAATCAATTAGAAAAAATAATTTTTAATTAATTACTAAATTATCCTTTTCCACCGTCCTAATCGTTTTTAACTTCTCTTCTTTCCTAATCTTTTTAACTTCTTGTTTTATTAGGTATTTTAAGATTACTTGGTAATCTTAATTTTATTACAATTTTGCCCCTAACTATTAAATTTTTTGAACAAAAATGCTCTTAGTTTGACAACAATTTACCCGGAACACCTCCACCACCCACAGCCATTGCCATCACTGTCGACCGTGGGCGGTTGTCGATCTGGCTGTTTCCAGCCATATCCACTGTGGATTTGGCTTGAAACGGCCAGATCTAGCCTGTCGTGCACCATTCCGACCACCATCGGTCGGTAGTGGCTGTGTGGGTGGTGGTGTTTTCGTAAAATTTTAAACTTTTATTTTGGGGTGTTTTAGCTAAATTGTCAAATATAGGGGTTAAAAAATAATAATAACAATAATAAATAATAATATAATTATAATATTAAAAAAAAGAAGGGCAATTCAATAATCTATATTACATACCCACCAATTTATTCCTCTCAACCAAACATATCAATATAACATATCCACTAATTTATTCCTCTTAACCAAACACGTTTAATATAACAAACCTAGTAATCTTTTAAAGTATTTATCTTCCTCTTAATATAATATTCCGAGTAATACAACATTCCCTGAATCAAACGCACCCTAAGAGTTAAATAAACTATGATTTAGACACCATTATGAAGACCATAAAAACAAACCAACCAAGAAATTCGTAGTATTATTTTCAATATCTAACTTATAAATTCGTAGTCTTATTTTCAATATCTAAATTATAATAAGCAAGCCATCACTTTCAAATTCCAATACATATCATTTTACTATTTTATTTTAATTTATGTTATTTCTTATTTTCATACTTTTTAATGCATTTTAATAAAAGGTAAAAATATTAAAAAATAAATAAAAAAACATTTAAAAAAATCATATTCTTTTCAACAATTAGAAGAAACAAGGAATATATGATTAATTTGATTTCAATGGATGACGCATTAAAATTTTCTCTCAACTCTTTTCTCACTTTCTCGTCTACCAAACAAGCTTAAGAAACAAATAATGATAATTTAAACTTTAAAAAAAATCATTGAATGAAAGTACAACCACGGATCCAAAAAATTCTATTAGGGTAGGCCAAAATGAAAACTATTTAGTATAAAATGGGAGAGTGTGTCAAATTTTCTAATATTTAAAAAAAATATTTAGGGTGCATCAAAGTCAAACCAAATAAGATATTAATATATTTTTTTTAAATTCATGGCCCACCCTTAAAACACTATGGATCCGCCCCTGAATGAAATCATCTCTTTTTTTTTGTTGGTAACCTGAGTGTCCGGACCAACTTACGCAAACCTCAACTAATTCCCGTGGTCTATTGAATATCCTACAAACTCAGTAAACTGGGAGAGAGTACACCTCCTTGACCACCATGCCAACTCCTTGGGCTTTAATGGAATCATCTCTTTCAATTCGTTGACTTTTCTCTCATTTTCTCACTAAACAAACAACCTAAAACTCTTAATAAATTCTCACCAGTAAACTCTAAAATTCATTAGAAATAGGGTGAGTACCTATAGACTCCCTGAAACTTCAGAAAATACAGCCAATCACTATTTTTTTCAGAAACTACAATCTACACCCCTATCGTTAATTTAGGGTGTTAACTTCAACACCAAAGAGATTAAATTAGACCTTTTGTGTCGACAAAATTTTTTAGAACAAATTTTCTGAAATATAAAATTTGAAAAAATACGTAATTGAAAGTAAAAACAATAAATTTAAAAACTATAATAATATTAGACAATTAGAAAAACTTAAAATCATAAAAAAAAAAACTTTAAAAAATTTAAGAAATGTATAAAAGTTTTAAAAACATTTAAAAAAATTCTAATAATATAGAAAACTTACAACTTACAACTTAAAAAAAATTATAAAAGTTAAAAGAGAAAAAAAAAAAAAACCAAAATAGTTGACTGGCAACAACTAAGTCGTCGATCTCACTAACTTGACATAGTTAGAATTAGCGATGCTTAGCCTAGCATGACTTGATCTGGCCATGCTTGGCCAGATCAGTGCCTTGCAGTGGCTCAATCTAGCAATGCCAGGCAAGATTGGTGTTGCATCAAGCACGACTAACGTGGCCTTTCCTAGATCAAGCCAACACTAATCGCTTCTTGACCGATAATGGCACTTTTAGTTTTCTTGAATTATTTAAAATTTTTAAATTAGTTTAAAGATGATTTTTTTTCTTCAGTTTTTCTAAAGTTTTTATTACGTTTTTAAAATTAAAATTTTTTTGTTCAAGTTATGTACAATAAATTCAATATTTATTTTTGTAAGAAGTTAGGGGTAAAAGGGTGAACATCAAATAAACTTTTGAGCAAATTCGTATTTACAGCAGTCAACAAGAGTTTGGCATCCATTTTAACGACATAAACTAACAAGAAGGGGTGGGAGGTGTAACTTTTGAAGTTTCAGGGGTAACCCTTTGCATAATATTAATTACGTCCACAACTTTATAAAAGCTTAATAAATTGACCAAAACGAGTTTCAAACTCTTCATTTTTAGTTGATGATTGTTAAACGTAATCTTTTCTGGAAGCTAAAAAGGATAACGACAAACTTTATTATATTCATATTATTATTTCCTCGGCGGCTGTGAATTAATTAACCAAAATATTGTTTATTTCTTTGACTTGTTATTTTAAAGTCTCAACCATACCCACTAAAACCAACCTTTTGCTTTGTATCCGCCATGCCTTATTTAATTCAACTTGGCCATGGGCCACTAAGTTAGGTTATTTTAGTTAAATACAAACACAAAAACTACTTGAGGCTGCAATTGCCTTTGAAAGAAAGTGGGGGTTGCAGTAGCGGACCCAGGATTTTTGTTGGGGGGGGGGAAGGGCTCTGCAGCCCCGCTATTGTTTGTCAATTAACTAGTGAAACTTAAAAAAAACCACCAAACTTTAAGCAAAAGAAGTAATACAATATTAAAAAGTTAAAAATAAATAACGTAATAACACAATACTTTTATACTTGAATAAATCTATGAGAAGCAAAACTTTGAACAAATGAATGATTCAAATTGAATAGACAATTATGCTTGCTCTTAACACTAGATTGGTATAATTAAAGTTCAATGAATGATTCAAATTGAATTATAAAATGATTATTATTTTTAATTATGTCACGTCATTGTCATTAGTTGGAGGATAGATTTATGAAAATAGTATAATATAATCATTCGAAATTTATTAAAATCAGAGAAATATAATAATAATTATTAAATAGATTATTAGTTTATAATTATATAAATTATTAATTTTTATTTCTATTAAAAAGAGGTGTAAGTTACAATATGGGTTAAGTAATTAATTAGGTAAAGGGATGAAGATAGAAAAGTAACTACTGTACAGTTATGAAATGACAATAAGACCAGATCACAGAATTAAAATTCATAATTAATAGTGATTTGTGTGACATATTATATGAACTAAATTAAGAAAAAAAAAGAGGACTGAAATGTCAAATTAATAAAGATAGGTAGAATCCTAAAGGATAAAGAGAGATTCTAGGGAAGACTTTTCTATAGAAAAATCAATTTTTTTTTTCAAATTGTGGGGCCTACCCTCGAAGGGGCTAGATCCGCCCCTGGGGGTATGGGCAAAGGAGGTTATGTTATGGTTAGGGTTTAGATTATTTTTGTATTTCAATTTCACTTTAAAACAAGTCTAAGTCTAACAGTGTTGGCATTTAGAGGCGTGAGTGAAATAACGCATTACTATGGGGGAGTTTAATTACAATTCAAGTAATTTTGAATAAAGTTGAGAGGTGCCTAATATAATTAATACATTACTAACGTGAAATAAATAAAATAATAAATAGTAGATTCATAAATTAATTGGAACTTATAACACCAATTAATAAATCCGATGCAAATATTCAACATGAATTAAAAAGAATTACGTTGTTATTTGTTATGGGGTAAAATCCGGTATGTTCGTTGATGACGTCACGCAACCTCGTAGGTCGTGCCACTTGTCCGTTGATGACCTCATTCAGTTCCATTATATCTTATTAAGCAGGTGTCTCCCACTTTCAGTTCAAACTCAACCAACGGCTTACACTTGTTCAGTGGGACCCGCGACCATTCCGTATAAATAGAACACCTCCTTGAATGTTTTTGGGGGCTCAGAAGCTCTGAAATCAGTTCTCTCTCAAGGAAATTGACAAGACGCTCCGAATAGCTTTCTCAATCTAGACTACTCTATTCGTGTAATAAGATTGTTACGATCTAACTTGTAATCTCCATAATTAATAGGAAACCACAGTGGATGTAGGAGTTCGCTACTCAGTCAGCCTCCGAATCACTATAAAAACACTTGTCCTATTTATTTTACAAGTCAATAACTTAACGAACTAAAGAATCAGATCGCCTTACCAGTAATTAAACCTACAATATAATATCGCTTAGGTCGCAACGACCTGATCGTAACTTGTTCGTTGGTGCAGATTTTGACATCAACAATTTGACGCTAGAAGGAGGGCCGATCCATTCCCGATTGTGATCATCACATCTTCCAGTTCGTAATCTGTATTCATTCAAACCTGATCGAATGGCATCGAAAGTTTCAAAGGAAGCGAGAAACAAGAATCATGTGTCCCAGGTAGCGGAGGCTGCAGAAGGCAGCGAAATGAATGGCGGCAGCGACCTCGTTGAGCCGGCCTTCGATGTTTCCACCGCAACGGCCACGAACCTAGACCTGCCCTGTTGCGGTACGTGGATAAGTTGGACAACACTCTCCAGACGATCACCCAACGCCTGGACATGATTGATCAGTAACTAGACCCTTTGGTCCTCGATCAGATGGGTGTGGTACAAGGCCCCGACCCCAAGAGATTCCGCATAGGGAACGACCCAACAAGGGCAAGATCTGGTAACTAGCATACCTAGAACCTGTCTACACTTGGAGGTCAGAGATCGAATCCGACGAATAGGCCGGATAATCACTAGTCCCGCCAGCCTGGGGGTAGTGTACCCCGGTGAACGGGGGGAGATCGGGGAGAGACTGAGCGACCTCGAGCTGAGTACCACCAGGTTACTCGCGTCCCCATTCAGGAGGAAGTGAATTCTTAAATGGACTATACCCGTGCGGAGCCACGAGACGAAGAGCAAAGATGGCCGTGCTGGCTAAGCGACATTAGAATTCGCGATCTTTGACGCCCATCAAATCAGAGAACAAACAATCAACAGTCAGAAATGGTTGAAAGTGCTGATCCCCAACCACCACTTTGACTACCCAGTGACGTCCACCAAATCGAAGAGTTGCAGCGGCTCATTGACGATCTGAAAGCTCATCGCAACGATGAAAGTATTGGCTCGGAAGCCTCTCCCTTATTCGCCAAAGTGTTGGAGGCTTCCATGGTAACAACGACCCGCAGGATCACCTATTCATCTTCAATGACCTTATGGAGCTCCACAGGATATCAAACCTAGCCAAATGCCGATGTTTAGCGGTCACTTTGGCATCATCTGCGAAGAGATAGTTTAGATCACTGCCAGGTGGCACAGTCGACTCTTGGAACCGCATGAGTTCGCTGTTCTTAAGATAGTTCCAAGCAAACAGGCAGTTGTCTATTCCTTTAATCTACCTAAGTAACATTCGACAAGAAAAAGGTCAATCATTGAAATCCTATTTGGAACGGTTCCACACCGAACTCCGTAAAGTTACCAATGCGCCGGAAGAAGCAGTTGTACCCTGATAATGGCAAGAGTGTGACCTTAGACAAAGTTTGGAATAAGTTGCAGAAGGAGGAAAAATGTCCCTCTCCCGAGATTCCACAAGCTCGCGGAGAAGTTTCTCAGGATCTAAAATTTGATTGTTGCATTACCCTGCATCGATCAGGGGGCTAGCATGAGTGCACCCCAACGAAGAGAATTATGGGAAAAGGAGCCTGCTCATTTAAAACTGAGAGATAATCGGAGAAACGACCAGTGCAGGAATAGTGACAGGGGAGGAAGACCTCGGTTTGAGCCCACAAAAAACAAAGCACCACTGCTGCATAATTTCACTCCGCTGACTGTAGAGATCAGCAAAGTGTTGAAGGTAGATAATGGGCTCCTACCTCCACCCCAACCTCTAAAGGGGGATAAAGCAAACAGAAACGACATGGGGTATTGCCGTTATCATAGGGACATGTGTCACCATATAGACGAATGCCACTCCTTGCGAAATGCCATCGAAAACCTCATCCAGAAAGGGCACTTGAAGAATTTCATAGATAATTCTGATCGCCGTCCAAAAGAAAAAGCCCTAAAAGATGACCTTCCATGACGTCCCCGTAATCCTGGAGGGAGTGAGTTCTTCATGATCTATGGAGGGCCGCATGTAGCTGAAAGTTCCAAAAGGTCGTAAGACTGTTATGTATGCGATGCCAGGCAAGCTCTACCGATCATATTTCGAACAGTGGGGTGCCCCTCCAAATTCTCAAGGTGGTGCGAAGAGATCATCTTCGATGAATAAAATGTTGTTCATTTGCACCATCCCCACAAAGACGCGTTGGTCATAACAGCGTGCGTGGGCAACATAAAGGTTGACCGAGTACTCATTGATAACGGGAGTGCCGTGAACGTCCTCTTCTACGATTGCTTCGTAGGAATCAAGCTGAAGGATAACGACTTGAAACCAGTCAGTGAATTGCTGTTCGGTTTCACCGTAGATTCTTTAATGCCAAAGGGTATGATAACACTTTCGATGACCGTGGGGGACGTTCCCTTGGCCACCGAGGTCGTTGTTTTCTTGGTCGTGGATTGTCTGACCTCTGTGAATGTCATATTGAGGCGACCCTTGCTGAGAGCATTGAAAGTGACCACTTCAAATCCCCCCCGACAGTGTGGGCGAAGTATGTGGATAGCAAGAGGAGTCAAGACTCTGCTATAACAATGCAGTTCGTTTGACAACGAAGTTAAAAAAAAGATCACCATGGCCATTGAGGTAGAAAAACCTCACCCTGGCCCCGCAGATAACTCTATTGATCCCCGACTATAGGAAGAATTGTCCACTGATGGCTCGGTCCAGCAGTTGGTCAAGGTTCAGGTCGACGACGACGAACGAACCTGCAAACTAAAAATCGATAGCGGACTTAGTAAGGAGATCGTTAGACCCCTGATCGCGTTTCTTCGGAAAAGCCAAGATGTATTCGCTTGGACACATGTCGACATGGTGGTAATTGACCCAAGCATCATATGCCATTGCCTAAACATTTATTCGGATCATCACCTAAACATCGATTCGGATCATCACCCCGTGCGCCAGAAAAGAAGGAGGATGGATCCAGAGAGATATTTAGCATTAAAATCGGAGGTCGAGAAGCTATTATCAATAGACTTTATCCGGGAATCTCATTACGCAGAATGGATAGCGAACCTGATATTAGTTCGTAAGCCCAACGGCAAATCGAGAACATGTGTTGATTTTAGCGATCTCAACAAAGAATGTCCGAAAGATAGCTTTCTGCTACCCATGATAGACCAACTCGTCGATAACACATCGGGGAATGAGCTGCTAAGTTTTATGGATGCTTATTCTGGCTATAATCAGATCACCATGCACACTCTTGATGAGGAACACACGACTTTTACCACGGATCGCGAATTGTATTGCTACAAAGTCATGCCCTTCGAACTGAAGAACACTGGGGTGACCAGCTGCTCGTCAACTGCATGTTTGCAGATTTGATTGGCAACTCAATGGAGGTCTATGTGGACGATATGCTCGTCAAGTCGCGGGTTGCCGCTGATCACATCTAGCACTTGTCCGAAGCTTTCAACATCCTCCGACAGTACAAGATGAAGTTGAATCCCCTCAAGTTCCCTTTTGGGGTAGCATCCGAAAAATTCCTTGGTTTTATGGTGAACTAGCCAGAGATCGAGATAAACCCAGAAAAAATCCAGGCCCTGCAGGCAACAGTGGGAAAATCCGGTTAACCGAATCGGATAGGGTATTTTATGAACCAAACCTGTTATTCGGTTCAAGAAATACCTGAACTGAAACCGAACTTGTTATATGACTAAACCAAATTTAAACCGAACCGAATATTTGGTTCGGTTTGGTTTGGTTCGGTTCACCGGTTAACTGGTTTTGAACCGATTTTCAGAAACAACTCTTAATTAATTAATTTTTCAGTTTTACTTAATCTTGTAGTACATAGGTAAAATTATCGATTTTGAAATGCTTAATAATGAATCCAGAATATAAAAAAAGGATTTAAATCTTTCAATTATCCATTACTGATTAACAAAAACATTGGCAGAAAAAATTAAACATTTGCAATTGTATCTCTCAACTAAAAAAAGTCTTCTTCAACCATCTTAAAACAATGCTGACTTCAAAATTCAAATCTCAAGACTCGAATCAGATGTGAATCTTTCCAATTCTCCATTTCCAGATGTCTCTGACTGTCTACTCAGGTTGTATGCTACTGAATAAGGAGCAAAATAAAAGATAAGACAATTTAGTATGATAAAAAAATTTGGAAAAGCAGACGAGAATGTAGTCATAATTACATGCTAAATAATTCATCTACAAACTACTTTATTGCTACAAGTAGGAAATCTCATAATAATTTCTTCATTATATTTCACTCATACAAAGAAACATAAAAGAATAAAACAACAGCATGCACAAAGTTGAAGATGGTGAAAGGTTGAAACTGCTGTTAAACTAAACAATCACATAAATGTGTTTGATTGAATTACATATAGGAGCTGATGATGGGTAAATGTAGCAGATATATCCTTCTAATCACATAAATGTTTGATTGAATTATGTTGATCAAGCTAAAAAAAAACTTATAACAAATCCTGGAAACCGAAAATAAATAAAAGAAAACTTTAAGTTGATAGTAGTAATGAATTCATAACAAATTAGATAATGAATCCATTTTATTTTACTTGACTAAAATAATAGTAAGGATATAATTTGAATTGAAGAAACCAAACCAAAAGGATAAGTTAAGTTAATACCACTGTCTATCATCAAAAAGTTGCAGACTTACCAGCCAACCCACTCCGGCACTCCCATAAGAAAAATGGTTACTTTACTCTTTTAGTTATTAATAAGAATCACTCTCCTAACCTCATTCCCTCTCATCACATCAATTATCGACACCTCATCACCTACCATCGATCTCCCCATCTCCATCCACTCCCCTCCTCTCACCCGCTGTGTCTCCGACTTTGGTGCCACCGGAGGCGGAGACAACATCAACTAATTACAGTGCTCTAATTATGATGTAGTAGATAAATTATAAATACATGCATGCATGAATCTCCTTCTTAATTATGCATACATCTAATCTGTGAATTAATCTGAGAAGAAATTATAAAGCAGGAATACCAATTATATTTGCAGCATTAAACTGTTTACCAAAGTCCAAACAACTATATGTGCATCCATATATTTATCGAATGACAAGAATTAGTTCATAAATTATAATATCAGAAAGAGGGATCTATTAGAAATAAAAAAATTTTTTTTAGAATCATCTAACCTTGCTGACTCGTCGTTTCGCCGATGAGAGAACAAAACTCTTCGCCGTTCGTCGTTCGTGAAGTCGATCGTGGTGGTACTGGTTGTCATCGTTCATCGTTCGTCGTTCGCCATTCGCCGATGAGAGAGTTTCAGATCAATGATGGATTGGGTGGCGGTGGAGAGTATTCACTAAGGAGTAAAGACTAAAGAGAAGTTAAAGTTTAATATATATTCCTAGGTTTTTTTTTTATTTAAACTGATTTAATAATCCGGTTTCGGTTAACCGGTTTGAGAATACTTAGAAATAGAAAACTGAACCGCATAATCAATTTTTTATTTTTTCCAAACCAGAACCGAACCGGTTTTTAAAAAAATAGAATTTTAGGTCCGATTTTCCTATTCGGTTCGGTTTGGTTTGGTTTTCAGACTTTTTTTCCCACCCCTACCTGCAAGATATGAAAAGCCCCATGGATCAAAAGCAAGTACAGTGCCTAACTGGGAGAGTCGCAGCGCTCAGCCGTTTCATCTCGTAGTCGACAGATCGATGCCTACCATTCTTCAACATTCTGAAAGGTAACAAGCAGTTCGTTTGGACAGTAGAGTGGGAGCAAGTTTTCCAAGAACTCAAAACCTATCTTGGGAGCCCTCCACTCCTGTTCAAACCGATCGCCCAAGAAGCTCTGATGCTGTACCTATTCGTTTCACCTAGCGCGATCAACGCAACCCTTGTTCGTGAAGAAGTTTGGGTCCAATGGCTGATTTACTACGTTAGTAAGTGACTAGTGGACGCTGAGATTACCCGGAGATAGAGCACTTGGTCTTAGCCCTTGTCACCGCGTCCCACAAACTACGGCTGTATTTTTATGGTCATACGATCAATGTGCTCACGAGCTACCTAATGAGGCAGATCTTGCAAAGGCCTGACGCCTCGGAAAGAATGATGCAGTGAGCTGTCGAACTGAGTCAGTTCGATATCCATTACCAGCCCTGAACTTCAATAAATGGGCAGGTTTTGGCAGACTTTATCTCTGAATTCACGTCCCCACGGCACGAAGAGAATGAAAATGACCAAGCTGAGCCAAGCCCGAACAGATCGAATGACGTAAGCAAAAAGCTCGACGACTCCCTTACTTGGGAAATATATGTAGACGGATCTTCGACCATTAAACGAGCCGGGGCAAGCCTACTCCTAATCAGCCCAGAAGATACCCAATTTTATGGGGCTTTCAAGTTTAGATTCAAAGCAACAAATAACGAGGCAGAGTACGAGGCTCTGTTTGCCGGCTTGCACCTAGCTAAAGAAATGGGCGCCGAGTCGCTTAAAATCCATAGCGATTCACAACTGATCATGAACTAGATCATTGGTGAGTACCAGGCGAAAGGGGA
Organism: Toxicodendron radicans; assembly: GCA_009867345.2. Lineage (NCBI taxonomy): Eukaryota > Viridiplantae > Streptophyta > Magnoliopsida > Sapindales > Anacardiaceae > Toxicodendron > Toxicodendron radicans. The sequence continues at coordinate 2,668,210 of WYDK02000002.1, forward strand.
CAAGATGATCGCCTACTTAAAGAAGGCCAAGACAGAACTCGCTACATTCAAGAACTTCGCGATCACTCAGATTTCGCGGGGAAAGAATTTCGTGGCTGACGCTCTGGCTAAGTTTGCCTCGTCGTTAGAGTCAAAAACTCCGGATTGAATCCCTGTCAAGATCATCCCCATTCCAAGCATCACCTTGACCAGCCAGGTCGTGATGTATATTGATCTCTAAAGAAATTGGATGACTCTAATGCTTACCTATCTCAAGGAGGAGACAGTTCCCCACAGTATGAGGGAGGCACGAGCCCTACGAACAAGAGCTTGTTGCTTCACTTTAATCGGGGAAACCTTATATAGGAAAGGCTTTGGGACTCCATTGATGCGATGTTTAAACGATGACGAAGTGGACTACATCATCCTTGAAATCCACAAAAGCATTTGTGGAAATTATTCTGCGGGGGAATCCATGGAAAATAAGATCACCAAGCAAGGGTACTACTTGCCCACGATCCTATTTGATTCGATGAGATTTTTCAGAAAATGCGACAAGTGCCAATGGTTTGTGAATATCCCGCGAGCACCCCTAAAACGGCTCATGACAATGTCGAGTTCGTGGACGTTCGCCATATGAGGGATCGATCTAATAGGCCCCATGCTGGCCGGGAAAAGAGGAGTGAAATATGATGTAGTAGTCGTTGACTACTTCATGAAGTGACTAGAGGCCGAACCTCTGGCCATGATCACCATAAACAAGATCAAGATATTCGTCTATCAGAACATCATTTGCCGATTTGGGATTCCTAACTCCATAATCTCGGACAACGGTAGACAGTTTGTCAGTGACGATTTCAGGAAGTTCTGTAGCGATCTGGGGATCCAGAAGAAGTTTGTCTCCGTCGCACGGCCTCAGGCCAATGGACAGGTTGAGGCTATTGATAACTCTTGTAAATAGAGTTATCATAGTCCTAATTTAGGATCTTTGTTAAGGTTTTTATTTCTAATTTAGTTATTTTGGTTTGGTTTAGTTTAGTTTAGTTTACTATTTTATAACTTTGCCAATTTAGAGTTGATTGTGATTAAAGATGAAAATGTGTGATTATTTTGCTCTATTTTGGCTTAATTAAGGTTTAATTTCATTGATTGATTTTCTACAGATTTAGAATCCATCAGCTTGTCCTTAGGAATTGAAATGCATAACTTGAAGATTTGTGTTGTGGACTATGCGGCAAAGAGTGTTGGCGCATAAAGTGCCAGATCAGCATAACAGAAAAGCGCATGTGGTCTAGTCCTTGTGCTGAGCTGTCCTAAAAAGGACAATCATTTTTTCAGTGTGATAGTACGAGAATGTACAGTAACCTGACTGTGAGGAATGATTTATCCTAGTATTTTGCCAAGTGTCACAAAAAAGCCCTACATTTTCTCATATTTAAGCAAAGTGAAAGATTATTGAACAAGTCTTCTTCATAAGAGTGAGATACGACTACTGAGAGTAATATTCAGAGGGAAATTGTAGAAAATCATCAAGGGAGAAGAAGCCATTGACGAGGAAGAGATTGAGCATTCCAAGAGATATTCTTTATCTTCTTCCTTGTACTTTGTGTTTCTTTGTCCAATGAACTTCATGGTTGTATTTTCTACTTTGTTTTACTCTCATTTTAGTATGAACTAATTTCCTTTAAGTTGGATGTATTTGAACTCCTATTGTAATGTTATCTTTATCTTTAATGTAATCTATGATACTTACATTTCACTTTACAAATGCGTGCCGTGTGTGCAATGTTGATTTGTCCATTCAATATTTGCTATCTTGCTTGTTAATGGATGCTGAGAAGGTCTGTTAATAAGAGAAATCATTTGATTAATACAAGTCTTAGGGTCATATGAGAGTATGAGAAGAATACATAGACATATGGGTGCTTCCTTGTACGATTGCTAACAAACTGAGTCTTAATTTGTTTCTTGAGTTCAAATCTACATAAATGTATGTTAGATTTAAGCTTAGAAAGCAACCTTATAGAATGTTTGAGTGAATAATACAAGATTCTAGGTGTTTGGATCGAGTGAAATGTCCCGTTGAGTTAGGCTATAACATTTTCCACAACATTACAATATGAGGGATTTTATTCAAATCTAACTTGACCTTATCTGATTACTGATACTGCTGCTATCTTACTCTGTTGATTTAAAATTCATAATTAGGTTTAATTTAGTTGATTAATTACATTTAGTTGAGTAACCATTCATTATTGTTTATTTAGTGCAATATTATCATTGTTCTTTTGCTGTTACTATTGTTGGAGCATAGATCTAAGCCTGACTAGTTCACAATTCTTGTGGGACGATAACTCGATTCTTAGGAGTCTATATTACTTGTTGACCATGTATATTTGCGTGGAGTGTTGTTTGTTCACATATATCATCGACAAGATCGACAACAACTATCAATAAAATCATAAAGCGAACCCTGAAGACAAAGCTCGATTGTTCCAAGGGAAATTGGCCCAACGAGCTCCCCGAAGTGCTTTGGTCGTACCGCACCACTCCACGAACTTCCATGAACTTCCACGGGGAAAACTCTATTCTCAATGGCGTATGGCTGTGAAGCCATGATACCTATCGAGGTCGGTGCAGGCTAGTTACGAAGAGACACCTTCAATGAAGAGGACAACGAGGCACTCAAGCGGCTAAGCCTCGACCTAATAGAGGGTCATCATGCCACAACGCAACTTCGCCTCACCTCATACCAACAACGAATGAAGAAGTTCTTTGAGAACAAAGTCAAGAAGAAAGATTTTCTTTGTTGCGACCTGGTGCTTCAAAAGGTCATGATCAACACAAGGGATCCTAAAGCTAGGGTACTTGGCCCCAATTGGGAAGGCCCTTATAGGATCGCGAGGGTCGTGCAAATAGGAACTTATCACTTAGAAGATTTAAGTGGCAAAGCGATCCCACACGCCTGACATTTTGAACACCTCCGGAGATACTACCAATGAGTCATCGCAATCAGAGTCGCCACCACAAGAGTCTCTCCTAGGGGACCACGAACATCTCAATCACAAACTCCCCACATGACCTTTTCCTTATTTTGTAACTCCATGATCTCACAATCGTTGGATCAACTTTGTAACCACTAGAATGAATTAAGTTGTTTACAATTGATTCTCCAAAGATATATCTCCATCATTGCAAGCGCTAAGAGCTCCATGGTTTTCTCCATAGGTCTTTAGTCCTACCTCAATAAAACGAGCCAAAGGCCTAGAGGTAGCGACCTGAACGATCTAAGTCTTACCCTAATAAAATGAGCCTACGCGGCCCAAAGGTAACGATCTCTCATTGGTCATTAGTCCTTCCCCAATAAAATGAGCCTAAGGGCCCAAAGGATGCGATTTGCACGATCTGGACCTTACACTAATAAAACAAGCCTACGGACCCAAGGATAGTGGTTTCACATTGGTCGTCAATCCTTCCTTAATAAAATGAGCCTAAGGGCCCAGAGGATGCGAGCTGCATGATCCAGACCTTACCCTAATGAAATGAGCCTACAGGCCTAAGGGTAATGGTTTCACATTGGTCGTAGTCATTCCTCAATAAAACGAGCTTAAGGGCCCAGAGGATGTGATCTGCACGATCCGGACCTTACCCTAATAAAATGAGCCTACAGCCCGAAGGGTAATGGATTCACATTGGTCATCATTCATTCCTTAATAAAATGAGCCTAAGGGCCCAGAGGATACGATCTGCACGATCCGGACCTTACCCTAATAAAACTAGCCTATGGGCCCAAGGGTAGTGGTTTCACATTGGTCGTCAATCATTCCTCAATAAAACAAGCCTAAGGACCCAGATGATGCGTTCTGCACGATCCGGACCTTACCTTAATGAAACGAGCCTATGGGCCCAAGGGTAATGGTTTCACATTGGTCGTCAGTCCTTCCTCAATAAAACGAGCCTAAGGGCCCAGAGGATGCGATCTGCATGATCTGCACGATCTGAACCTTACCCTAATAAAACGAGCCTATGGACCTAAGGGTAATGGTTTCACATTGGTCGTCAGTCATTCCTCAATAAAACGAGCATAAGGGCCCAAAGGATGCGATATGCACTATTTGGACTTTACCCTAATAGATCGAGCCTACGCAACTCAGAGGTAACGATCTCGAAGTACCCGTTGATGACTCGATCATGAAATGGAAAGTTCAAAGGAGGCGAACATAACACTTGGAAATTTTTTGAATAACCTATGCTGTTGAAGATGTCGCCAAGCGAGCTGAGAAAGCGAACTCATAATGATCTCACTTAAGTTTGTTTGCATGTTCGTTCTCTTTTCATTAACGAATAGGAAATGTAAGGCAAGATATGAATCAACACTTAGAAAAAATCAAGGTCAAAATAGCAAGTTTAATTAATCCAACGATGTCACATGTACAACGATGTCACATGTACAATGATCTCAGCCCAACGGGGCGAGCAAGATACAAAAATATCAAAAAAAAAAAAAGAGCTAAAACTACTGTTGGGGAGGGTCGCCTTCGTCTTCGTCTTCGTCTTCGTCATCCTTATTATCGACGGGCCCGAACTCGTCGTCCTCTTCTTCTTCGGGGTCGTTACCACCCCTCCTCGAGCTCTTTTTTAAAGATGTCAAGGTTGGTGACGTACCCCTCGGGTAACATGGAATAGTCAATATCCCGGTTGTGGAGGAAAACAACCTTGACGACATTGAGCGCAAGATCGTCAACTCGGGCATCGATCTTCTCTTGGCAAGGGGATCCGAAAGGATGAGCTCTCAGGGCCTCGATCTCCTATCTGGTAACCTCCAGTTCCTCGTCCTTGACTCAGACGATCTTATCATTCTCTTTGCTCTTTGGCGAGCTCCTCCGCAATTGCCTTCAGGTTGTTCTCGGCCTGGTTGCCCCTATCAATCGACTCGACTCGACTCGACTCGACCAGGTCATCCTTAAGCTCGTGGATCGTTGCGCTCGTCTGCTCTTTTAAAGCCTCCAATTCAACCCGAACCCTCTTATGCATTGCTTGTTCTTTCCTAAAGAGTACTTTAGCATTTGTGGTTGTCTTCAATACGGCCAGAAAGTTTACAAAGACGCTTGGAGAAGCATGCAGTCCGGCACAAGAGAGGTTGTGGCAACTTCATGCACTCCCGCTGTTCTCCTCTATGCGTTTGTGTCCGAAGACTTCATGTAGTTATTACTCGCCATCACTTCAATCAAGTTGTATACTTCTTCAGGCATCTTGTTGTTCAGTGCTCCTCCACTTACAGCGTTAACCATGACTTGTGTATTTGGAATCAATCCGTGGTAAAACGTCTGCACTTGTAGCCAAACTGGCAATTCATGGTGATGACACTTCCTCAAAAGATCTTTATACCTCTCCCAAGCTTTATATAGTGACTCCATATCTTGCTGGTAGAAATTGGTGATGTCACTCCTCATCTTTGTAGACTTTACAGGTGAAAAATATTTAGCAAGAAAAGCACTCACTAATTGATCCCATGTTGTAATCCCTCCAGGTAATGAGAAAGGAAAAAGTCTTAGCCTGATTGCATCATCTGAGACCCCATTATGTTTAAAAGTATCACAGAGTTCTAAGAAACTTGCTATGTGTAGGTTCGGATCATTATTTGGTGACCCTCTAAATTGGATTGAGTGTTGGATCATTTGGATGATGGCTGGCTTAATTTCAAAATTGTTAATTGGAATCGATGGCCTCCTTATGCTAGACACACTCCCTCAAGAGTAGTGTTGTCTGTTCGGAGACACACATGCACGCGCAAGTATACTCGATCGACAAGTAATATAGATTCCTAAGAATAGAGTTATTGTTCCCATGAGGATTGTAAAACTAGTCAGTCTCTATCGATGCTCTAGCAAAACAACAACAATGAAATATTGATGATATTAATCTAAAAAGAACAATAATGAAATAGACACAAAAGAATGAATTATGAAATGATAATGCAACTAAATTAAGCTAAACAACTGAAATAATCCTAAATAAGAGTACTAACCAACAGAGAAACATAACATCAACAAATTCAGTAATCAAGGAAGGTAAGTCATGTTTGAATAGAATCCCTCCTATTGTAATGCTATGAATATTGCTACTGCGTAACTCAACAGTGCATTTTACTTGATTCAAACTCCTCAGATCTTGTACTGTTCCGTCGAACATTCTACAAGATTGTTCCCTAAACTTAAACCTAACATATGTCTATGCCGATTCCAACTCAAGAAACTGATTAAACTCTGGTTTGTTAATAACCACACAAGGGAGCAATCATATATCTATGCATTCTCCTCATGTTGTCGCATGACCCTAAGGGCTTGTGTTAATCAAATGATTTCCCTTGTTTTTCAGACTTTCTCAGCTTCTAATTAACAAGTAAAACAGCAACATCGATTGGCCACATCCATTTTGCAACATCAAACCCATTTGATTAAAACAAAATGCATGCATCATAAGCTATATTAAAGATTAAAGTAACATTACAATAAGAGTTCAAACATTCAAACCCAACTTAAAAACAATTAGTTCATACTGAAATGAAGATAGAACAAAGTAGAAAATACAACCATTATGTTCATAGGAATAAAGAACACAAATACAAGAAAGAGGTAAAGGAATTTCTCTTTGTGAGCTCTCTTTCTTCCTTGTCAATGGCTCTCCTTTCCTTGATGATGCTCTGCACTTTTCTACTCTAAAAATACCTCTGGTCGTCACTCACTCTTGTGGTAGAAAACTCGGAGAAGACTTCTCTCAAATGAGGAAGACCCGTTTCCAATCTTTCAACTTTTCTTTATATAAGAGAGAATATAGGGTTTCATGAGACACTTGGCATAATACTAGAATAGGTCATTTGTCACAGCCATGTTACTATTCAGATTCCCTCCTGCAACCTCTGAAAAGGGTATTCTCCTTTTCAGAACAATGACTGCAGAAAGTCTGCACATGCGTATCTGCTTTTCTGCTTTTCTGTCACGCAGATCTGGTGCGTTTTACGCCAACATTCCTCAGCATCGGTTCACAGCGTCAAGTCTTCAAGCACAATTATTTAAATATGAGGATAAGCCAATTGATTCTGATCTGCAGGAAATCAATCAAGGAAATTAAACCTAAATTAAGCCAAAATAGAGCAGACTAACACATATTTCATCTTTAAACACAATCAAACTCTAAATTGACCAAGTTGTGGAATATTAAACTAAACTAAACTAAAATAGCTAAAATAGAAATAAAAACTATAACAAAGATTCTAAATTAGGACTATTATAAGTAGGACTAGAATAATCCTTCGGTGCTCTTTGATTAATAACATTGGTCCTCGCCACATTCTTTCCATTCCCATCGTTCCTAAGACCCTCTTCCTCGTTTCTCGTTTGGTTAGCATTTATTGTGCGATCTCCCATTGGAACTGCTTCTTAAGTACTCCTTTGTTTCCTTACTTTTCTTAACTTTCTTATCGTTCGCTCGATTTTAGAATCGTAAGGATCAAGCTCTACTCCTTTCAAACGTAAGCTCTCTAGGACCTAGAAGCACGAAAAATTCAAAATAAAAAATCAGAAACTGAAATAAACAAATCAAATTAGTAACTAGATAGTCTGTATTAATATTGATAAATTAAGATTCCCCGACAGCGGCGCCAAAAACTTATTGTTAAAAATCCGTAAGTGTACGGAATCGCACAAGTAATAAAATGGAAAAGTCCAGATATCGTACCTAAGGGAATCCTATTATCAAGTACTAATTTAACTATCATATCACTATTTGACTAAATAGACTTTGGTTGAGAAAATTCTTAACTAAAATTAACAACTAAAAACTAAACAATTCAATTAAAGAAAACACGCTAATAAACCTTGGAAATTACTTCAAATAAAAGCAACCTAGGGCATAGACTTCACTCCAATTCCTCTCTCATATGTGTTGGTGACTTGCAGAACTCCCATTAAACTGATCCTAAAGGTCAGAATCCCTAACCTTTCAATATCTCTTTCTCAAGCAGTTATCGAATTAACTCCTAACTGTTAACCCGAATTATCTCTAATTAGATTTAAACAATTGAAGATCATTAAGCTCTCTGGATCCTCCCAAAACCTCACAGATCGTGTTAACCTATCTCTAGCGTTCGCTCAATCTATGGCTTTATTACCAATGACCAACTAAGTTTCATCTCTCGATATCAACCTAGTTCATTAATTCATTCAATCCTAGGGCCTTTAGAATTAAAAGCATTATTAGCAATAATAAAACTTAGGTTCATCTCAATGGAAGTACTGCAGTTCATAAAATCACATATTCATAAGAATTGGGCTACATCTTAGCCCTAGAAAACAATTTAGTTCATACTCAAGAAGAAATTAAAACAAAGTATTTTATTGATCATCAAGAGTAACATGATAACAGACAAGTCAAAGGAAAACTTCACTATGGTTGATCAACTCAATTCAGAATTTCTTCTTCTTCCATAATCTCCTTTGTGTAGCTCCTTCTTGATTGTTCAACATAAACGTAAGATAACTCCCTACAAATATCCTCATGAAACACTAAGTATTCGAGTATTTTCAAGCTCTTATCAGGGCTAAGTAGAAGAAGCCCTTCTTCTTACTCGCTTTCACCGAATAGGCGATCTTGAACGTGGGAGCGGTCAACGGACTGCAATTGTGAACTCTACAGGCGATATAAGCCCCGACCATCAGGTGATAAGCGTTCTGGGTGAGTTAAAGAGGGGCCAGACCGAAGTAGTCTAGTACCGATTTGATGAATGGATGAAGAGGCACGATCACCTCGACCTCAAAAATTTGCTCGGAGATCACTATCTGGTCGGGGTGTGGATTTCTCATCGAATATTACAGGTCGTGGTAGATCAGCTTTTGAAGCGAATACTTTGTGTGTGCCGTAGCGAGCTCGGCCTCAAAGATCTTCGTGGGTGCGAGTTGGATCTCGTCGAACATCGTTTCGACCTCGGCATCGACCTCAGCTTCCCTTGCCTGATCGTCATCCATCACCACAATTCTATATCTTTATTCGGGAGCTCCCAGATGATCGGAAGGGGGAGTATCCGGATGAACGGGAGGGGAGACCTTCTACAAAGGGACAATGTCAGTGGGTGAAGGAGTTCGCAGATCTACAAATTCGGGCTCAAAGTTAACAGACTACGAACTCGAGGGCAAACTCGAAGACGAGCTTGTACTGAATGTAAGATCTATGAATTCCAAGTTTGAATTCATAGTGGCCTATATGGATGAAACACCAAAAAAACCAAAAAACCTAATGAGTTCGCTCGATTCGACGAGAAGATAACGAACTGGAACAGAAGACTTAAAAGTGCACAAACACTGAAAAAATGACCTAGACTCTCAACCACATCCAACCAACACTCAAAGTCACCTCATCTTCCTAAATACACTCTTCCAAACAACCCCAAAATGCCACTTTTACCAAAAGCAAAGAAATACTAAAAAACGAAAAAACTCAATAGAACAGTGACAAAAAAGATTACTTGATGGCGAGCAAGCTTCAACGAGCATGCAGCAGTGATCTCTGATGCAGAAAGAGGTATTTGGAAGCCGAGAAAGTGAAAGAATTCGAGAGAAAACAAAGGAAAATGGAGAAGAATGTTAAGAGAATTCGAAGACAAGAATGGCAAAGATTTGGTCGAGAATGCAAAATTGTCTTTTTGTTTTTCCCTCTCAATTTATATGCAAGTTCTCAAGCAATCTTAGCCATCCGTGACCTCCACGTGACGAGCATCGAAGACCTCAATTATTTTCTCTCTCCCATGCAAGTGAGAACATCCCCCAGCCATCTGATAAGGGCCACGTGTCACGATCAGACAGGGGATATCTGACCACGTGCTCTAATAAGCTGACAAGCGCATTTATTGCGTCCCAAAGAATGTTTTTTAATTATGGCAAACATTTAATACGTCTCACACGCATTAATTACTTCATTGTATTTGAAGTAAATGTTGTCTGTTCACAGAATGTGAGAAGACAAAGAGTCTTCTAAAGTCATTTTCCACCTATACCTCAGGAAATCAGTTCGTACCTGATTCATTTCGTTGACTACCAGTTCGTAAGAAAACAAGTTCGAGTAAAGATGAAGTCAGGTGCATTCAGATTGTTCCTGATACCATGAAGTCAATTAACCAAATCAAGTTAGAGATAACAGTTCGCTGGGACAACCAGTGCGGAGAATGAAAATTTTTGAAGTCCAATCACGATCAATGATCTCGTAGTCCAAAAACTTGAGGGTATTTGTTATGGGGTAAAATATGGTGTGTTCGCTAATGATGTCACGCGACCTCCTAGGTCGGGCCACTTGTCCACTAATGACCTCATTCAGTTCCATTGTATCCTATTAAGCAGCTGTCTCCCACTTTTAGTTCAAGCTCAACCAACGGCTTACACCTGTCCGGTGGGACCCGCAACCACTTCGTATAAATAGAAGACCTCCCTCAACATTTTTAGGGACCCAGAAGCTATGAAATCAGTTCTCTCTCAAGGAAATTGACAGGACGTTCTGAATAGCTTTCTCTCTCTAGAACTGTTTTATTCGTGTAATAAGATCGCTACGATCTAACTTGTAATCTGCATAATTAATAGGAGACCACAGTGGATGTAGGAGTTTGCTACTCAGCCTCTGAACCACTATAAAAACACTTGTCTTATTTATTTTACAAGTCATTAACTTAACGAACTAAAGAATCAGATCGCCTCACCAGTAGTTAAACCTACAGTATAATATCGCTCAGGTCGCAATGACCTGACTGTAACTTGTTCGTTGGTGCAAATTTTTACATCAACACTATTAAATAGTTTTTAAAGAGTAAATGACTATTTCGCATCCAAGGTTTGCTTTAGTAACACTTTTCCATGCAAAAAGTTTCAGAATACCAAATTACCACCCACAGGGGAGTTCCGTTAGTAGTTTTCGTTATGTAACAAGGTATAATGGTCAAAAGACAAGTAAAAGTAAGGGAATTATTGTCAATTAATAATTTTAATAAAAAATTAAAATTTGAAATTGACGTGTAGGGCTGCGGCATTGACACGTGTCCATGAGAGTTGAAATTTGAAAGGAAAGGAAAAAGAAACGCAAAACTCATTCAACATTTGCGTGTTCTGAGAGCAGCGACTCTTGGGTTTTTTGTTGACATCTTCGACTACTGTCTGGTGACTGTTTACAAATATCGGTGAGTGGTAACGATGAGGTAGACTGGCTGTGGGGTGGCGATTGGAGAGTTTAGGGTTTTGTGTTTTCTACATTGTTAACCCTAGGGGTCATGGGTTGTTGATAGCGACTTTTTTCAGTGAACGATGAGGTTTTTTGCGACTTCTAGTGACGAGTTGGTCTTTTGAGGCTCGACCTTTGAAGCTCGTAATCGTTGAGGTTGTCAAACGATAGGGTTTGAGTGTTTAAGTGTTTGAACTTTTGGAGGCAGTCATCTTTGTTTATACTATTTTTTTTTGTTTTCGTTTACTACAGGTTGTGGTGGAAATAAAAGTGTTTTTCGTTTGGCTATTTTCATTTACGATTTGGTTAATGGCAGGATGATATGTTTGATGTTTTCGTGTACCTTAGGGTTTATGGCGTAAAAATATGTTTATCCTTTTTGTTTACGATAGAGTTTATGAGTGCTATATTTATCTACAGGTAGAGGTGGCAGTGGGCCGGGCCGGCCCACGACACGACAAGACATGACACGAAAATTGGTACGACACGAAAATAGACACGACCCAATAGGATACGGGCTGGCACGGCACGACATGACACAAATTTTTTAAAAAAATTTAAAAAAATTAAAAAACATTAAAAAACATTAAAAAAATTAAAAAAAAAACATTAAAACATCATTTAAAAAATAATGGATTAATTTATTAGAATTGAATATAATTAATTAATTTATTATAATTGATTAGAATTGATTATAATTGATTAGAATTGATTAATTGATTATCATTGATTAATTGATCAATTGATTATGATAAATTATAATTGATTAACTGATTATAATTGATCAATTGATTATAAATTTATAATTGATTAATTTATTATAATTGATTAGAATTGAAGAATTGATTAGAATTGATCAATTGATTAGAATGAATTAATTGATTAGAATTGATTAATTGATTAGAATTGATTAATTAATTAGAAATGACTAAAATAGATTAATTCATTGTTATAAGTGATGATAATTGATTGTAATTGATTAATTGATTAAAAATGATTAATTGATTATAATTGATTAATTGGTTATAATTAATAAAATTGTTATATTGATTAATTGATGAACTGATTATAATTGATTAATTGATTATAATTGATTAATTGATTACAATTAATTAATTAATTAGAATTAGAATTGAATAATTGATTAATTGATTATAATTGATTAATTAATTAGAATTGATTAATTTATTAGAATTGATTAATTGATTAAAATTGATTAATTGATTGTAATTTTATATTTAGTTATGATTTTAGACTATGCTATTTAGGAAAAATTCTCATAAAATTTTTGTAAAACTTAAAATGTCTTGTGATCCATATAATCTTATTTAATTAGAGAATTGCCACAACATCTTTAGTTAAATAAAAATATATATTGTGTTTGTATAAGATCACATAAAGAATTAAAGACATCAATTGTAATTAATTATATTTAATATAATAAAATTTATCCCACAAGAATTTTTGTTATATTTATATAATTAATTAGGGTGGAGTATCAAATTATATATTTCTTAATTACCCACAGGAATTAGGAAAAAGAACATAGTTTGATAGTTTTATCATAAAAGATATGATAGAATATCAAATTATTCTCATAATATACCCTCTAATTATGAATTAAGTACATAATTTGATAATTATATCATAAGCATTACTTGAATATACTAGATGTAACACCCACATCGAGGTACGCAGTGATATTCATGCTCTAATACCCTTAGTTAGACTCCTTTGATTTTGCCTTAGATAAATTCTTTAGAAATTTCTTAAAAACTTCACTAGGGGTAAAATGCTCTTTTTACACAAAATTAGAAGAAAAAGTGTGGAGTAAAAAGAAGTAGAATAATGTGAAAAATATGATAAAAGTGAGGGTATTTAATTAATTGATCAAGGGACATAGATGGAATTTTTAGAATATGATATAT
>WYDK02000002.1:2681472-2691517 GCA_009867345.2 Toxicodendron radicans
GTATCAATTCTATCTCAAACTCAACAAGTAGAAATAGGCATAACACTTTAATTTCTTATTCTTATAGCAAATCCATTCTTTTCAAGATTTACTTGTCTTAGCAAGGTTTACTTTGATCCAAACACTTGCTTAGATCCAATGCTTCTTCTTCTTCAATCTTGGCTCGGGTATTACATGATGAGACTGCAACCATGAATTTATCCTTTGGTTTAGCCACATGAGTCCCATAAAAAGGTGTCTTTTATGTTGATGCATTTTATTGTTCGTGGGATTTAATGCCATCAACACATGTACCCATGGGTCGTGAAAGGAATTTGTTACCGTTTGACGACTAGTGCCCAACCCAAAGGTTTTTGGCCCAGAATGGGTCGCCTCACCCATGTGGCACCAATGATTAATTATGTTGATGACGAGATTGATTTATCCTTTGGTTTTGCCACATGAGTACTATCAAGCTTATCAACTTCATGGTACTCATGTGGCAAAACCAAAGGATAAATCCATGGTTCGAGTATCATCACAAACGGAATAAATCATTGGTGCCACATGAGGGAGGCAACCCATTCTAGGCCAAAAACCTTTGGGCCGAGTACTAGCCGCCAAACGGTAACAAATTCTTTCCACGACCCATGGGTTCGGGTGTTGATGACATTAAATCCCACAAGCGATAAAATGCATCAACAACAATTCTTAGAACTGTCAAGAATTTAATTAAAATTCAATCACATTCTTGACAGCTTTTAACCAAATTTTTTACATTAAAAAAACCATCAAAAACTTTTCTTGACAGTGGATTCAATGACAGTTCGAAAACTGTCAAGAAATGATTTTTAACTATCAAGAAATCCTCTTTTTCTTGTAGTGAATAAAATAGTATGGATTAATAATATATGAAACTTTTATTCAAAGAAAGAAATATTTAGCTTTCCAAAGTTTCTACTAGAAAATTGAAGTTTACCAAAGTTCTCTAGACTAATTTGATGGTAATGATATGCGAGAAAGACTTTATCCACCTTTTATTTTAGTCTACTAGAATCCACATCTTGCATGTGACCGTAAACTTAACTCATACCAAGGGTCATGGATTGAGGGAGGACAGGGCAAGGAGGGGATTGACTCCAAAATTTTTCTGAAAAGTACTAGGAAAAAATAGATGAGATTCTTTAAAAATTTTAAAAAATAGTTGAGCGCTAGAGCGGTTTTCCTTAGCCGGACGAGTAGGTTTTATGACCTAGAAACATGACTTTTAGAAAAAGAAAATTAAGTTTTTGAAATATTTTTATATCATTTCTTAGTCTTATAAAGTTAAGGTAACAATTATTTACATTTACTATTCCTTTTTAAAAACATATTATTTTATTTTATTTTTTATAAGTATTAAATAAATAATAACATGATATAATTTTATAAGTTTCATTTAAATTTAAAAATATATATATATTTAACAGAAATTTAATTAAAAAGGTTATAGTTTAATTTTCCCTAGAAAAAAAGGCCCTGTTTTCCCTTTATGCATATAAGGTTGTGGATTTTGAATTTTGAATAATAGGTTGAATATTAGGTACTTGGTATAATTTTTCCCTTCACAAGTACATAAAAAATACCTAAACAGAAAAAAAAATTAGTGCACAATCGAAAATATAGAGGAATAGAAGCCCTCCATGGCCAGTAAATCGCGATGAAATAAATGGGAAAGTAATTTAATTAGGATTCAGTGACCAGAATTAAGAATTAAATGGCATTTACTAATATTAAAACTTCAGCAGTTTAATTAAAAAGTAGGATATAAATACATTGTACATAAGCTGGACAACAACAGTACTGTAACATACGTCTTATTTCAATTTAGTAGTTAAAGTAAACATATGTTAATTAAACTTGATAAAGATGACGATGACGGTGATGGCCATTTTTAACTTTGTAGAGTTCAACTGTTCTTCCATTCAGCGGCTGCAAAGGCCTTGCGTTGTTCTTGCTATGTGACGCCAATGGAGCTCTCAAAGCCTCTACCTGCTCCTTCGAAATCGACCTCACCTGCACAATTTATTAGCCTACGTTATTAATCTATAGCTGCAGGCATCCTGGACGTACGGATCAATGGTGAGCAACTAGTTGCTCTCTGACTTTTGACTTTGTCAAGTCAGTTTCTGATTGCTGACTTTTGATTTGTACTTTAAAATTTTCAGGACATCCAGCATATAGAATAACTGGTTTATATATATAAATTAAAAGAATTACCCTGGCGATGACAGTCCAGACAACATCTTCAGTACATGGGGGAGTAGTAAGAGAACCCATATATCTGTAATATTTGTTTGTCTTTCGCCTCAAGTGATCGGTATCCAACTTTCCCATTGGAATCTTAACTCCTTTATGACTGCTTGACCCACCCAGCTCATACAAGTATTTACTTATCTGCAATTATCAAACACCATTATTATCTGCAAGTCTTTTTTACTTCCTAAATTTCTATCTTCTAAGAATGAGGAGTGATCTTTAAGATTGTAGGGACATAATGTAATGGTTTCTACTTTTGCAAAATTGTATCAATTCCTCCACTTCAAAGATATTGCCTTTAAAATTAAGATAAAGAAAATGTATTGTATGCTAAAAACATTTGATACATAATTTTTGAAGCTGGGTAGTTTCATTCATTATTCTTGATATTTTGCCATCTTTGAAGCAAGGGAGGTGTCTGAAAATTTTTATGAAACATCATGAAGGTCTAAGATGATTTTTGGTAATTTCAGGGAAAACAAATTTTTTATTCTAGTTCCTAGTTTCTTGACATTATAGAGTAAGCAAAAAGAAGAAGTTCTTGGGAAAGTGTACCTTATTGACAAGTGGATCCGGGTTACCATAATTGTAAAGGATTGAGATAACGGCAGCACTGCCATCATCTGCCAGATGGACTGCATGGAGCTCCGCAGGAAATCTGTCATAAATTACACTTCAACGGTCACAAATCACAATTATATTTTAAAGAATCAATCTTATTTGTTTTGCCTTGTTCAATAGTTAACGAAAGAGAGAGAGAGAGAGAGAGAGAGAGGGAGAGAGAGGGAGAGAAAAGAAAGAGTAAATTCACAAAAGAATATGATGGAAATGCTTAGCTATATTGTTGATATAAAACAGAAAGAGAAAGAGGGAAATTGAATATACATTTGTCCATCAATTTGGTGCTCCGCAGGAGTATGCCAGTGCATTTGTTTGAAGGTGTATTTCTTACCCTTTATCACCAAATCTCCAATTTCTTCCTCATAATGCACCTGCATATATAAAATTTCAGTTTTTCAATTTCATAGTACAGAATGGGAGCAAGATGTTGAACGCAAAGCAAAATATGTTGTGGAAGTTTAGGAACAAACCCCGATAACGAAGCCTAAATTGATGATTGTGGCATTTGCAGCCGGGATATAACTCTTGCCCAAGGGTCCCAAAGTTGTGTCGATGTGGGTTTGTTTGTTTAAAATGTTAACTGGAGACTGGTGCTTCCCCGTCGCGCATGGTGAGAAAGATTTACTCAACCCTCCCCAGTGGTCAGGTCCACTTAATCCCATGTAACTAAATTCACTTGAAGAATGCTCTGAAAGTAGAGAAAAAACCATCACAAAAATTAAGTATGTGAAAAGAAGATTATCATAGAGAGAAAAGTAAGAAGGAAATACCATCATCTGAATTTGCGGAAGCAACAACTAGAAGCAATGAAATGGCTAAAATTGAGAAGGAGAATCGAGGAATCATTGCGTTGATTATTATTAGTAAAATGAACGCTCGAAAGAATAATGAATGATACTTTTGGTTTGATTCAAAACTGGGTGAAATGGCTAGATATTTATAAGAGTATCAGCTGAGTTTAGGTAAGGATAAGTGTTGGTTTTGGGGTTTTTGTATGGTCTTACTCTTGCTTAATGATCTGTTTACTGAACTAATTCTAAACTTAATTAGTTCCTGCATTGTGGTCATTAACAAACTGAAACAGTTGCCCTGATTAGATGGAATTATGATTGTGGAGTTTGGTGAGTAAGGTTAAAACAGAAGACTATCAAAACTACAAATCAAATGAGCACAAGTGAAGCTTTGTCATTTGTTGGAAGACAACTAATTCACGACTTCTGTATGTTCGTTCTTTGTTCCTGTTTTTTAAGTTTTTGTAATGCGCACATTCCAATAAACAACTAACGACCCAATATTCTTACTATCAAACTTAATCATGGAAGATATCACAAATACTTTTAAGGTCCGGTTGATTTTGAGAATATTTTATTGTTAAGAATTTTATTAAAAAAAATATTTGGTTAGATAAGATTAAATTGGTGAATATGTTATATTAATATATTTTGTTAGAATGAATAAAAGATTACTGGAGCATCTTTTTACTAAATTGTCCTTATATTATAATACTATTATAATATTGTTATTTTATTATTATTTATTTGTATTTTATCATTTAACTTCCAACATTTGAAAGAAACCAAAAATACCCCAGCCACCACACCAACATCACCGACCGTCGACTGCGGCCGAAAGTCACCGGAACGGCTAACGACAAACTGGTGATCTTTGTTGGACCTTTGATATTTTTGTAAATTGTATTTAAAATAAGAGCATTATTGTCCAAAAGTTTAATAGTTAGGGGTAAAATTATAACAAAATTAAAGTTAATTTATGTAAAATAAAAATCTTTTTTGTCCAAAAAATTAAATTATAAGGTTATAGAAGTCATTTCGCAAAGTTGGACTAATTGTTATTTGGTATACATATGAGGACATTTGTGTCCAAAATGTTTAATAACTAAGGGTAAAATGATAACACTATTAGGATTACCCCAGTAATCACTAAATAACATACTTTCACTTGGTAATTGAATTACCTTCGGGTTTACCTACAATAACCACTATTGGTATTTGAAGATTGCTAAAATCTTTTTTTACTTTACAACCAAACATGGTAATTCCAGGATTAAAAGATAAATTACCGGAGTAATCTTTTTGGGACTTGAACCAAACCCACCATTAAGGTTTCCAAATTTATCCGGATGATAACTTTTACACTTTTTAAATGGACCCTCAAAGTTTGAAAACTGTATCATGGATCCCCCTTTGCCCTAACCCTATTATATTTCATATTGTATTAGGTGTGTGAAATAGTAACTTTTTTTTTTTTTTTGTTAAGTGTGAAATAGTAACTTTGGTTTTATAAGAAAATGTTGAGGTAAAATAGTAACTTTAATCTTATAAGAAAATGTTAAAGTAAAATAATAACTTTGGTCTTATAAGAAAATGTTTTGTAAACCTAACAACAATGTAACAAAACTAGGGCAAAGAGGTATATGTGATAACGTTTTTAAACTTTGAGGCAAAGGGTAGGGGATGGGCATTGGACCTGCCCCGTCGGGGGCTCGTCTTGCCCCTCCTCGCCCCTAACGGGATGGGGTTTTCTCTTAGAAATCGAGTGCGGGTGCAGGCATAGGTCTAAAAACTAAACTCGTCCTAGGGTGTGGGGCGGGTATGGGGATGGTATTGACCCTGCACTTGCCCTGATCTCCACTCGCACCCGCACCAAACCTGCCCAACACCCACACCTGCACCCATCTTGCCTCATCCCCGATTCTAAAAACATAGTGTTATAAACTAATAATATTATAGTTCTAATTAAGCTTTTAAATGTAAAAATGTGTTTGTTTGAAATTTTTCATAGAATTCTAATCATATGATAAAATTAATTCATATTTTTGTAATTACTACATTGGTCAAATTGTTTACCTTGTAAAAAAAATGTGAATAATTGAAAAGTTGTCTTCCCAACCTAATCCATATTTAATTTGAATAACTATATCTGATTAAACATGACATTGTAATACATTTGTTATTACATTTTATATTAATTTATCAGATGAAATTTTATTAGATATTATTGTATCATATGCTGGTATAATATATGAAGTATTAATAATATTTATGAGGTTATGCTTTAATGTGAAAAATCTAATACTATGAGGTACGAGCATCCTCCATTAGTCATTATTAATCACCAAATCAGTACATTTCGTGGATTTAGTTATGTTGCAATTGTGGCTATCGTTAGTTCTTCTGATAATGACACATAACGAAATTTACAAAAATCAATACATACGTTAACGTGATTGTTACATTAAATTATTAATATCATTCATTTTCTTTACTCTCATTAATTTGTATGAGTAAAGAAACAAATAAAATAAATGAAATTGACGATTTAAATTAATAAAATGACTTAAACCTAGCTAACACAATAATAATTCATTCATATAATTCATAAGAAGAAAGTGAGAGGAAATGTTTTTTCTTTTCATTTTGTTTTTCTTCAATAATTTGATCAAACATTTGGTGTTTACGATAATTATACAAGTTTAATGTTTATTATTTATTGAATACATATGTGTCCATTTCATGAAGATTATGCTTTGATATACATTTATTTATTAAACATGGTAAAAATAATTTTCTCAAATGTTGATATAATATTAGTTCAATAATATTATCATCAATGATATGACCATAGTAATAATGTTTTTATTTTATAAAAAATAAAAAAGAATAAAGAACCCTCGGGAGATCTTTTCAGATAAAATCAGGTGCGGGGCAAGGGTGGGGGTCTCCCCTCCCCTGTGGGGCGGGTCCCTAGGTGTTGGGGTGGTTGTAAGGGTCCCCCGCCCCATGCCCATCCTGGCAAAGGGGAATCGGCTAAAAAAAAGTGAAAATTGTTATTCCAATGATAAATTCAGAATCCTTAAGGATAGTCTATATATGATATTCTTTCACTATTTATAAATAGGAGAATTGATTAAAAAGCCGTTGGATCTTTCCACTTAAAATCCTTAGTTAAAATTTTTATTATTGTAAATGTCACACAATGTGGCATATATTTTTAGGCTTTATCATTGAATGGGCAGATAGGAGTAATGTAAGCCACTTCAATTCATTCAATGACATGAAAAAAATCAAAACTCATCAGGAAAAGCTGAAAATCAAATATGGCAAAGTTGTGGGTCAAAATTAAAGAGGTAGTATCATGTCATGTCACCTTCTTGATCAACTTCAGCTTTATTCTTGAAGCATAAATAAAACCTCCCCAGGTACGCATGGTTTAGTTCAGTGTGTGTGGTCACCACAAGATTTGTTTTTGATTCCTTGCTAGTGGAATTAGGAGTGCTTGCAATTGCTGTCTTTCTCGCCTTCCCTCCTTTTTGGTACCCCTTAAGTGGTCTGGTGGGGGTGTTAAAAAAACATTATTAAGTTTTACACCAAATAAAAAAAGAGGACTGTTACAAAAAGCATTTTCAAGAGGTCACTTACTGCTCTTACCTAAACTACCTTAACTTCAGAATTATGATGGAAACCTATGAATTAATGCTAGTATGATCGCACCAAAATAGACATGATATTTGCATTAGATGCCCATAGAATTTGATCAAGGCTAAGCAACTATTTATAATTGTTCAGTTTGATCATTTCCGGTGTGACTGCAACTAATTCATTGGACTGCATTATTTTTTATTACAACTTTGTTGGCTCATATTTTCCGTATTGAATTATTTTTATTTTTTAGTAAAAAAATTTACTTTATTAATTGTTTAGATAAAATTATAAAAGTTGGAGAAGTAATAAAAAATGGCCAACCACGTCATCTTCATCAGCACCATTTGCAACTAGGGAAGCCGCTGATGATGGCGTTTAACCGGAAAAGATCAGCGGAATCTTTTCCTATACTTCCGGTTAAACACGGTTGTTGGCAGCTTCCACATTTAAGCAGCAACAGTTCAATTCACTCCAATATTATCCAATTCACCCGCCAGTTCAATATAATACTTTTGTCAAGTATTGGAATTATTCCATTAGTGACACACAAAATAAAATTCAAACCCTTTTATTCCAAGCCCTCAAACAGAAGAAAAGTGATAAATTTTCATTTGGATTGAAACAACCATTGCTACAGACAAAAATAGCAAGTCACAAGGGGCTCTGGTTTTTCAGATGCCCATTCAGAGATCAGACACGTGACACTAATATCCTGGGTTCATCAACCTTAAATAATTCCATTATTTTAATAAGTGGTACATGGCAGTAAGGTATAGCAAAACATGTGAAATGCTCTAAGCACTGAAGCTTACTTGACAGTTGACATATAATTTATCATAAAGCTCTAATAATCAGAGATGCTCTTGGCATTGCATGGGGAAATATAAACATCGAGTGAGATCCTAGATAGATTGGTAATGCCCAGAATGATTCGGTTCAAAAATATTTATACTCCAAAACCAAGAAACAAATTGATACCAGGAATATGTAAAATAGGTCATACCATGTCATTGTCATAGATTCTAGGTCTGTCAGTAAGAATCCTAGGTACGTTTTGATCAAACTGTACAAGGCCAATCCAACGGTTGTTACCAATAAGGTAATATTACCACGATGATAATACAACAAATTCTATGACATGTCACTTTATGATGATAACAGTTAATGGTGTGAAAAAACTGACAAGACAAGAGGAAAGGAAAGGCCAAAAATAAAAGAGGATATACCTTGTGGTGGATCAGATACCTTATCCTAACATCAAAATGCACCAAAGTAGCTCTAGTGAAAGTTGAGAGTGTAGTGGATTTGCCACACAAAATGGACAGACCAGAAGGTGCCTGATAGCAACTCTTTCGCTCTGAACTTCAAATCAAAGATTGAGATTCTCCAAAATAGATAAAGAGGTCAATTTGGATATTCTCCAGTCCCCACAATGTGAGGACCATAGGCCATAATTGACAAGTATTCTAGCAAATTCTTATGCACAATGAACAATATTTCAAACTTATCTCCAAAGACATGATAGACCCAAATAATCAATTCCAAAAGCCACAGTTCCAAATAGCTTAGTAAGATGAGGATCATGTTTTATTACTTGACAAACAAACAGTAGAGCAGAAAAGCAAACCCAGAATTGGAAAATTGCGACTGAAAACAAAGTATGTCTTGCTATGGCAAAGTGCACCTCCCTGTGGATCACTATGGTTAGCAAGCTATGGTTTTTTTAACCCCAAAAACTACAACTACTAGAAAAGATGCAATCTATCTAATTTTTTATCACCTGAGATCAATCAAGGGAGAGTACTCACTGAACTTGATCATTCAAGTCTATGGTACCATCAAAACCCTGAAGATACTTTTACCATATAAAAATGACTAAGAAGTGACTTGTTTAACTACTTAGTATGGAGGATGATTTTTTGTGTTTTCGGGGAAAAGCAGAAGCAAACAGAATAGAGTCGGCTCTAATGCCAAACTAAAAGAGGATAGATGGGATAAAAATAGCATTAGATGGGGAAATAGAGAGAGAAAGGGCAGATAATCTAGAAAAAAGAAGAAGAAAGAAGGTGTACAAAACCAAAGGAATTAGGAAGAGAAATAGATATAATTGGGGAAAAAGAAGACCTGTATTATTCAGTCATCAAGAAGTCTTACATAAAACTGAAAATTAAAGCTCTATTTATATAGTGGTCAGTCTTTAGGAAATAGAAATCAACTTCTTATAAGTAACCTGAAACCTACTCAATAGAAAAGCATGATTAGCAAAATTAAATCCAACTAAAACAAGTTATCAAACATTTAAATTCCTAAAATAACTAAAGAATAGGAAATGTCCTATTCTGCATCGGCCTCCCCGAGAAAAAATAACGAAAACTGATGAATCTGAATTTCAGGATGTTAAAGAAATTGAGCATTGAATAAATTTAGGATACTGAAGAATAAAAAAAATAGTATTAGATAGGGATGGACATTTGGCCCGGCCCATCGGGTACCCGACTCGAATGGGTTGGGCATTACCCGAAAAAATCGGGTAGTGGGCCAGGCCCAGATCCGATTATCAGGCCCGTTCTCAGGTACAGGCCGGGCACGAGTATCGTCTAAGCCCGGCCCATACCCGTACCCGTACCCGACCCATACCCGTACCCGTACCCGTACCCAGTCCAACTCATACCCATACCCGGCCCGGCCTGTTCTAGGCCCGTCCT
>WYDK02000002.1:2701521-2713060 GCA_009867345.2 Toxicodendron radicans
AGACGATCAACTTCAGGATACTGTATTCTTGTTGGTGGCAATTTAGTCTCATGGAAAAGCAAAAAGCAGACTGTTGTTGCTAGGTCAAGTGCAGAAGCCGAATATCGTGCAATGGCCGTAACTACGTGTGAACTAGTTTGGTTGAAACAACTTATCCAAGAACTGAAATTTACAGAAGTATTACAAATGAAGTTACTCTGTGACAATCAGACAGATATCCATATTGTCTCCAATCCACTTTTTCATGAGAGGACTAAACATATAAAGATTGATTGTCATTTCATTTGTGAAAAAGTCATGTCCGATTGTATTTCCACTAGTCATGTCAACTCAAATGATCAACTTGCAATATATTCACTAAGTCACTCAGATGATCTCGTATTGATTTTATTTGTAACAAGCTTGGTGCATATGACTTATATGCTCCAGCTTGAGGGGAGTGTTGAATTGTTTATTAGGAATAGAATTATTTTCTTTTATTGTATTCACTCTATATTAGGATTAGAATCAATCATATTAAGAATGTACATTTTCTTTCCTAGATTAGTGATTTCCTTTCCTAGATTAGTGTTAAGCTCATCCTATAAATTCAGTGTATGATTCAATGTTTATAAGAAAGTAATAGAAATAATTCATTTCTTCACCCAAGTAAATAATGTCTCCATTTTTGTACCGCTAACATCACCGCCATTAATTCGCGTTCATAAACTGATTTCTAGCTCAATCTAAAGGATAATCCCTTACTTAAGAAGGTTAATGGTCAACCCTCTTGCATAAGAACAGCTCCTAATCTCATACCCGACGCATCTGTTTCTATCACAAACTGCTTGGAAAAATCAGGCATAACCAAGACGGGAACACTCATAAGAAGTCTCTTTAAGGTATCAAATGCAGTTTGGGCGGTTTCATTCCAAGAAAAGGAATCCTTTTTCAACAGATTCGTAAGTGGCAAGGCAACCTTCCCATAATCCTTGACAAACTTCTGATAGTATCCCATTAACCCCAAGAATCCCCTCAAGGCTCGAACATCTTTCGAAATTGGCCAATTGACAATACAATCTATTTTGGTAGGATCCACCACAACCCCTTCAACTGAAAAAAGATGGTCGAGATACTTTAATTGATGTTGACCAAAGAAGCATTTTTTGCAATTGGCCACCAACTTATGATCCAATAAAGTTTGCAGCGTAATCTAAAGGTGATGTTTATGTTCACTCACGGACTTACTATATACCAGTATATCGTCGAAGAAAACCAGCAAAAATCCCCGGAGGTAAGGCCTGAAAATCTAGTTCATAAAGGCTTGGAAGGTTGATGGTGCGTTAGTTAATCCAAAGGGCATTACTCTGAATTCATAATGCCCCTCATGAGTGCGAAAAGATGTCTTATGCGTGTCTTCCGACCGTACTCGAATTTGGTGATAACCCGACTTGAGGTCCAATTTGGAAAAGATAGCTGCACCCCCCAATTCGTCAAATAACTCATCTATGGTCGAGATCGGAAACTTATCCGGGATGGTTAACTTATTCAAGGCGCTATTATCAACACAGAACCGCCAACCCCCATCCTTCTTCTTCACCAGTAGAACTGGGCTGGAAAAAGGGATGGTACTCATTTTGATCAATCCAGAAGCTAACATCTCCTCAATTATTTTCTCAATCTCATTTTTTTGGTAATAAGGGTATCTATACGGTCGAATATTTGGTGGTTGGGCATTTGGTATTAATCTAATTGCATGGTCCTATGCCCTGGAAGCAGGTAAGCCTTCAAGGGGTTCAAATACGTTGCTATACTAGTTCAAAATCGGCACTAATTGCAAGTGAACCCTCTACTCTTCTGACTGAGCCTGTAGTTCCCCAAATTCTACCAAATACCCTAGCCCCTCACTCTGCAATGTCTTAAACAATGTCTTCAACGATACCAAAAATCTATAAAGAGATGGGTCACCCACTAATTCCACTGTTTGTCCTCTTACCGTGAACCGCATAATTTGTTCTTTCCATTTCATCATCGTTTCTCCAATAGTGACTAACCAG
Organism: Toxicodendron radicans; assembly: GCA_009867345.2. NCBI lineage: Eukaryota > Viridiplantae > Streptophyta > Magnoliopsida > Sapindales > Anacardiaceae > Toxicodendron > Toxicodendron radicans. The sequence goes on from WYDK02000002.1 coordinate 2,703,558, forward strand.
GCCATACCCAACACTATTTTTGAACACCCCAAACTCATCACATAAATATCTTCGACAATCTGAAGACCCTAAAACTCTAAACAGAGTCCGCGACATTTACCTTCACCCTGCACCTTAGAACCATCACCAATCTTGACCCCAAACTCATTAGTTTTTACCACCAATAGCCCTAATCGCTCAACAGTCCCTCTATGCACAAAATTGTGGGAAGCCCCACTATCAATTAAAACAATTAATTCCTTACCCTCAATTGTACCTTGGAGCTTCATCGTTTTCGGCCCCTGCATGACAGTGATTGAACTGAGTGAGAACTCCATATTGCAAGTCTGGAGCTCATCGGTGGTTTCAACCGTGGGATCAGCATCTGCTGGTTCTTGCTCTTCATCCTCTTCATCCACTAACAGAACATGGAATTGCTTATCACCACACTTATGGCCCAGATGGTATTTACCATCGCATTTGAAACAAAGGCCTTTCTCCCTCTTGCGCTGAATTTTTGCCTTTGTCATTTTCCGAAACAAGAACTCTCTCCTGGGGAAGCTTGGTCGATCGATGGAATGAAATGAGGTGAGGGATTGCTCTCGTGGTGATTCAATCGCGGAGTTATGAAAATTTCCTTCTGAAGTTCGTTGAAGGTTGGGGAAGACTTTAGGGATTCGGATGGGTTAGAAAATCGGGTAAAATCATTGGGTCGGGTTAGGTTTGAAATTAAATTTTTGGGCCCATTAGAAGAGCTTCCATAACTTTGCCCAAACCCCATTAATCTGTTGGGCCTATTAACCCCAATTCGGGCTTCATCCAAAACCATATTTTTATCCTCAATTCTTTAGGCCATCTTAATACTTTGAACTAAGGTAGTGGGCTGAGTTAATCTTAATTCAACCCTTATTTCAACCCTTAAGCCATTCACAAACGCAGCGTTTAGGATCTCCTATTTCTCCTCCCCTAACAAAGCAACAATGGCCTCAAATCGACGTATGAAATCAGCGACAATGCTGGTTTGTTTCAAGGCCATCAAGGTTTCATTGGGATTACTTTCCTGAGACCCACTGAATCGTTTAATCAAAGCCAACTTGAACGCCAACCAATTATTCACCGGAGCTTTGGTTTCCATCCATTGAAACCAATTTACAACTTCTCCCTCCATACATACAACTGTCGTAGTCAACCTTCCCTCATCAAAAATTCCATTCAAACTGAAGTACCGTTCTATCTTGAATATCCAGCCGTGCGGATATACGCTAGAAAATACAGGTATTTCCAGTTTTCGGCACCCTGTTTCATTCTGATTTTGTTCGTTACTGCCCGAACCATCCCCCCCATTTTGATTCTCCCCTTCTAGTCGGTGAACACTGCCGGATGATTCCCCGTTCCTTTTAGCTTCTTCTTCTTCGTCACGCCTCCTCAACCTCGTCCGAACTTCCACCAACATTTCCCGAATGGTTTCCATATCAACTCCCAACTTCGCCACCTCTCTCTCCACACCATCTATTCTTGAATCCATTATGGTCAAAACCATGCCCCAGAGCAACCACGCTCTGATACCAGATTGATAGAACCTTGACTCACTTCCCAAACAATAATACAATTCAACCAACAACTCCTCACAATCAAAGATAAGAAAAAGGGAAACTAATATATTGATGAAATAAGCAATAACAAACAGTACAATACACTCAAAGAACAACAAGAAATAACAATAAAACAGCAAAGGTAACTGCTGGACTTCGAGGGCCAACCACCTCCTAAAACACCATTCACTAATTTTTCAAATATCCTCCCAATTCCATCAGCACCCTATATAACTTTCAGCTCTCAATACCCTAACTGAATTTCCCCTCTCACCACTCCTAAACTGCCACTTGTCCTCCTAATTCTCTTCACCTCTTTTGTCTAGTATCACACGCCCAAGTCCCTCTTTTTCTGTTATATCAATATTCCTCTGCTGCTCCTTCCTACATTTCCTATGGTACACCACTGTATTAGTTGGTATTGCATCATAATGTTCCAATGCTTAGATATGAATGTATAGTCAAGTAGGCTTCAAATTCTTACGCTATACAATTGTGTAACGATGTTTTTTTCAAAGGTAATTTTATAATAAAATTAGTATCAATGTGAAACGAATTAATATGCAAGCCATATATCATTGGAAAGTTCTTTCAATCAACTTTCTAATGTATTTACAATGTTACATTTAGGGTAGAGTAGAGTTATGGCCACATGTTAATGTGGGTCAAATTCATGATGAAGCTGCAAGAGACTTTAAGTATTCATCTCTTTTATTGTTACTTTTGTTACCTTTTTAATTCATTAATGAGCCTTATAACTTGGTACTTAGTTCCGAGTCAAAGTATGACTTATATTTTAAATCAAAGTCAAAGATATCATTAATTTCGAAGCCTAAGAAATTACTTATACTTATAGGGTCGTGTCAAGTTCATTGTATGAGTCTTTTAGTGTTGTAAATCAAGGGAAGCAAATGATTATTACAACAACAGAACTTCAGTTCTTAACATTGATATTTTCTTTATAGTTTTTGTCTCTTTGGTGGATTTCATTGTCTTATTTGTCTTGCTGAACTTTATTAAGCGGTGATATTCTATATCTTTCTCGGTGTTTTGCCTTAGGTGGTGAGCTTTTCTTTTTGAGCTTGCGTTGTTTTTTATTTCCATTACCATGACATATACACTCTCTCAGCTTATACACTCATTTGCCTGAAAGAAACTATATTTTATCCTAAAGTTCCATTTACTCTTTACTTTTCTATCTTGCAATCTCTTTTTCACAACACTAGCTAGTAGATTCACACACCCTCCCTTGATTGCGAACAGTCTTATTCTCCTTTCGATGTGATACAACCATACCTTACAGTGAGATTTTACACAATTTCTTGTAACTATTGACTGCTATTTATGTAGACATCACTTATTTAAAAAAGATTAGCTTACTTTTGCAAAGAAATTTGTATTCTTCTAGAATAAATCTTTTACAACAAACCTTCAAGCAAACAAAAATTTACACGGAAACTACCCAAAACAATTTCAGTAGAAAACAGGTATCTTCCCAGGACTAGAAATGAATTTTCCTTAAGCAATGACAATTTTCTTGACAAACAACCAAGCCAAGGATCCTGACAGACTCATATTGATTTATTCTATTCAATAATTCATGGCACAATAATAAAGGGTATAAACGTGAAAACAATACCAGTTGCTGGTAGATAAATATACGAATGACAACCGCCCACATATCAGATGTCAGCAATGAGAGGTTGAACATTGCAGCTCCACCCAACTGCGTGCACAAAATTTTTTATTAAAGACAGTCACCATATATGTTTCTAAAACACAATTTCATATTCAAGATATATTTTGCCCAATGACATTTTAATTTCATAATCAGTTCATTAAGCAATGAAATCAGAGTTCATTAAAATTTTGTAAGAGAAATTTTTTGATTGATTGACATCTCTTTCAATTAACTGTACCAAATATGCAATCAAGAATTCGCATACATGTGAGGACCTAAGCAAAAAAGCAAGGAATTGTCGTATAAATAAAAGCTCTATAATAAATAACTATCAGTAAAAGGAAAATGACCTTTAGAACAAAAGGAGAAAGTGTGTAGAACATAAAGCCCGCGATTGTATAGCCCACAAAACCCAACATCTGATAAGAAAAAACATCAAATTTAGTTTGACAACACAATGAAGGCATTCATCTGTGAAGAAGAAGAGGAAATTATTATATAGGTATAACATATTATGCAAACAGAAAAGTTCCTACATCTTTCTTCCTGACTTTCATTTCCACTACCTTGCAGTAAATGAACTTACGCTTTAGCGTAATGTATAACGCTTTGCACATTAGAATGATTGTAAATTTTATTGATAAATTATTCTCATTACCTTAAAAGTCATCCTCTCTTGAAGTCATCACAGCTTTTCCTAAAACTAAAATCCATGAGGCTTTACTCAACTCAATTGTATCAGCTTGGCAATAGTTTTAGCTTGTCTAAAGGCTTAAACTTAATGTAAAAGCTTGCATGCTTTTTGGTGGTTTCATAGATAGATTCTCCCACCTAGAAATAAACCAAATAAATAATAATAAGTTTTAACCCACAAGTTAAAAACATTGTCATTATATCTGAGGCCCTTTTATCCTTCACTAAAGTGAATTTTCACCAAAGTGAATTTTCACCAAAATTTATTATTAATGAAAATCCTTAGGTTCCTCATATACTTTATTCATAGACCTAGATTTACTCTGAAAAAGTAATTAGTACTTCAGCTATAGAAAAAAAGTTGTCTCCAAAGATATAAATTTAAAATTTTATCCGCTAATTTATTCCTCCAGACTTAAATTGAATCTCCCTTCTGCCCCAAATAAAATCATGAAATAGAACACTTGTTCAACAAAGAAGCAGAGATAAACCTTATGCACAATTCATGAATTCAAGCATATTATCAGAAAGTCACTCACAATATCTGTTGACCACTTGACTGACTCTAGACTCTTAAGCTCCAGAATTGATCTATGAGAAAGTTATGGAATGAAGCAACATTACTTTTAAACTTCATCAAGAGTTACTTGTATCACACTCTAAACAACTGTATCAAAGCTAAATAAGTATAAAAGGGAGTAGAAACTTTTGTGGCGCAATAAATATCTGCATTTATAATCCTAGTGCCTAACTGCAAGGATACAACTGAATCACGCTCACTAGCAGTCCATAAACACCGATCATGCAGACAACTTCAACACGATCCTTTTTCTTCACAAAAAATTCCTGCATTTGAGGATTAAGAAAAAGAAGAACCTCAAAATAGGCAAGTATATCTTTCATTTTATGGGGAAAAAAAGGACATGCAGAACATTGTTTCTGCAGTCCTGGATATTGCAATAAACTAAATTGATGATATTAGTCAAAGTTCAAATTCCATGCTATAAGTTTAAGAATCTTATGTTTCAACTACTAGCCAACTATCAAGGAATTGATGTCTTATAGAGAGGAAAATCTATAAATATATATAGAAATTTGCGAGAGAGTTTAATGGGATTTGCCAACCTCACCAACATTGCTCATGGCAAAGAAAAGTGTCCCAGCAATGACAAGAATATCACCCAGGAGAGGTCTTGAACCACCTGAAAGATGGAAACATAATTGAGAGATACAATACAAATAATGACTATATCACTTGATTTTGTACTTCTTAACACACACAAGCAGTTCTTTATATATTTTCTCCTTAAAATTCCTATAAATATCTATCAATTACAGAAACAGGTAAAACTAAGTCCAATTACAAGGAATTTACTTCCATTGATGTTAAACTAGCTAGAAATTACTCATAAACAAAATATTTGAAAAATAATTCTACTGCCCAGAAAATTTAATGGTTTGTTCTAAGAGATAGGAAAAGAAAATTTCACCTCCAGCACCCACCCCAGCATCAGAAAGCAGCACCAAGCCAAGGCCCAGCACACAGAGGGCTGCACCAAATAACTGCCATATAGAATACCGCGTGCCAAGGAAGAACCAAGTGAGGATTATTGCCCATGCTATTGTCCAGCAGTCCAACAGTGTCACACTGGTAATTGATGAGAACTGGAATGCTTTATTAACTGCATCAAGCACTAGGAAGTTAAAGATACTGGGAATTTATAAAGCATATGCTCTGAAGTTCTAAGAATTCTTCTTCAATATATTACCGTTAACAGAGTTTCACTCTATATATAGATTATATTCCTTTTTTCATCAAAATCTTTGAAACATCGCAAGCTCTGCTTCTGCATGATAATTGTCTAGATGGATCATTTTTTGTTCTTTTCTCTGCATACAAACATATGAACCTAATAACATACAATAATAACACATGCATGCACACAGACAAACACACACATCACACACAGACATATCATGCCTACATAATTGCTATCTTCAATTAGAGATCATCATTGTTATTTAGCCTCTCGTATCTAAGGCACAAGACTACGACTAAGTCCACGAGCTTATTTGAGTCTTTGGCTCTAAGAGAGAGATAAAAATAGAGATATCTACTAGTATTACTCCATTACTCACCAAGATAATTTCCTTGAACATCAACAAAGCCTAAGATTAGATACCAATACCAAGCAACCTGCAGACACATAACACATAAGTGCACTGCAGATCTTAATAATCACGATAAGTAAAATATTTACAATGAATCAATTCAAAACAAAGGCACATGGTAAGATATTAGTTGACTAGTTGCAAAGATAACAAAATTTATTCTTTTTTTTCACCAAAATTAAATGACAATAAACCAACGAATTGCAGTAGATACAGTTGAGTTTACTCCCTTTTGTGTCCAGTAGTCCCAAACTATGAATGGTTAAACATGAACCCTTTTCACTAACTAAACCTTAATTTCAGTCCCTGAGTTGGGTTTAATGTTAAAAGTAAATAAGTCTTTGTAAGTTAATTATCAATCATGGTTTTAATAAGGGTGCTCCACATGCATTAGGCAATGCTGTTTAGCTTGTCAAGTGCATTAGACAGTGCTAAAATGTGGAAATATGAGTGTATTATAAGCAAATAAATGGATGTTTACCAGTGGTGTTTGACGTCTATAAAGCAATATACCACCATAAACCAAAGCTAAGAGGAAATAATTGAAGGTTGTCTGAGTAATGGGCGCATCAACACCTACAAGGTGCAGACCCACAAAGAGGATTAAGTAACTGAAGCAGAACAAGTGAAGAAGCATAAAATGTTAAAAGAGTCAAGTGAATGATACCAAGATCCGCAATTAGAGAAGAAGTGAAGCTCATAAGTGCAAGAACAAAAGAAACGAGCTGTCCCAGAAGCAGAAGGTACAAAGTTTTCAAGGTTACATGGCTTCTCAACCAGGTGCTAACTGCAGCCCAGTTCATTGTAAAATTCTCAAAAAATATATTAAAAAAAATGACAAATACCAAATTGTGGAATTGAAAGGAGAAATATTTATTAGTAGCTGAAAGTGACTGCTGTACCTTTTTTATTAAGTTACTGAAAAGTCAATGTCTGAGATTTGCAGCTAACCTTCTTTTATTCAGCAGTAGAGGAAAGTGAGAGGTGTAACTGTTTTGGAGATTTGCAGCTACCATTCTTTTTATTTCAGACCTGGGCGGGAGAGGCCCTTGTCTCACCAGCAGACGGTAAGTGCAACAATAGATTACATTTTAGTCCTAAGATTTTTATCCATTTTATTTTTTTTAGTAAAAACGTGGATTTTGCTACCTTGCGCAAAATAAAATTCTATTTCGCATAAGGTTTTTTTGGCAGCCGAACTTACTACATACCAAAAAACGGTTGTCCTCATAATTAATTTTAAAATACTTTTAAGACTTTAAAATTAATTCTTTAGTTACTTGTATTTTTATATTATAGATAATATAATTCTAAATGTAATTAATTGTTAGTGAAGTATCATAAATATCAAATACGATGATAAAATTTTCAAGTATATCGTGTAGTAGGTTCATTTTTTTTTTAAATAGGGAAAACATATATATAATAGCAGACCTAGGATTTTTTTCGAGGGGGGCCTCGTCATCATTATTTGTCAATCAATTAGTGAAAAAAAAATTGTAAGATTGAAACAAAAGTTTTTGGAAAAGTGTTGCAAGCTTACATATAGAGCAAAAAATATTCTTCAATTTGTCAGAAAAGTTGAGAATAGAAAAATCAATCTTCACAAATATAAAGAAGTTTCTTACCAACTACTTTACAAAACATTATAGATTGATAGAGGGTTTGGTCCTTTTGTATGTGTCAATATATTGTTTTGTATTGGATTTTATGAAAAGGTTCTAATAGATTCCGAAATTATAAGATATTTGCAAGAGGTTAATTTAATTATTTGTTTAATTAAGAACATAAATTAATCATATCTTTAATTAATTTAATTTAATTTGTATTTTTTTTATTCTTACAGGTACATTCAAGAGAGAGTTATAACTCAAAAATAGTTTAAAAACATTCTAAAGAAATTTATGATAAACATGCACCATTCCATTGTCTAATCTTTTGGTAATTTAAAATTTATTTAATAATTAAAAGTTGATAATAAATACTAATAATTAAAGTTGCATTTGCATTTTAAAATGGAGCACTTGGAAAGTTACGTGAAGATATGTGGGAAGCTGAGCGAGTTGAATAACTTTAAAATGACTCTAAAGAGGTGTTTGGTTGGGGGTTATCCTCAATTACTAAGGTAATGTTATCTTATATTACTTACATTACCATATTTGGTTGTCAAGTTGTAACACCCCGTATTTTTGGGAATTTTATCATAATTTTAATTCATGATTTTGAGGGGTAAAGTATAAGAATCCAAAGTTTTTAGGAGTAAAGTGTCAAAATTTATTTGATTGAGGGCCAAATGGATAATTGCTAGGGTTAGTATAAAAAGAGAGAAATTATCTCATTTGAGAGAGGTAGAATGCGAGAGGCAAATGGAAGAGAGAGAAAGAGAAAATGAAGAAGAAGAAGAAGAAGAAAGAAGGAGATTTCTTGGGTAAGTGTAACATCCTAAACTCTAATCTCCTTCTAATTTCTTATGTTTTATTGAATTGTTGGGATTTGAAATGGGTGATTTGATTTGGTTAGATCTACGAATTTGGGGTATGTAATTGGATATGTTTGTGTGTTTGAAATGTCGTATGTTCATTATGAATTGAATTATGGATGGTTTGGGTGAGAAAAAAGTGGGAAAAGAGGGGCGAAATCTGGAAAATTCATATTGTCGTCGCGGCGAAGTTGAAGATCTTCATTGTCGCCGAGGTGACCAGGGTGGGTTGCTGCGGTGAAATTCATGTGAATAATAGAAGTTCATCATTTTCTAGAATGTCGTCGAGGTGAAGAAGGCTTGTTGCCGCAACGCAAGCTCTTGGGTTTGGCCTCGCAAGGGCAATAAAAAGGTGTCGCCACGGCGACAGTTTTTAGAAGAATCTAGAGATTCTAGCCATCGTGGGGGTGTAAGTGCAAGGTTCGAAACCTGTCAAGTAGACAGGGGTGTAAGTGTAATAAATCAAAGGTCGAGGGACCTAAGTGTAATAATAAAAAACTATATGGGGTTAATAAAAGACTAAAAAAGTTGAAGGGCTTATACAATAGTGGAAAAGTTTAGGGGGTATAATGATATTTTTCAGAAATGGACTAAATTGATATTTTATGGGAATCAAGTTTTATGGAATTTGTATGAGTGATCGGTATTTGGGTATAAGAGGATTTTTATTAGAAGGAAGTCAAGTTGGCCTCCTAGTGTTAATATTATTAATGATTTGTTGTGGATTACCACAGGGAGACCTCGGCAGGAAGAATTCTTCGGATCCCAGATAAGGAAGATAAGCGTGGCAGTAGCTCCGATCAAGTGAGTGGAATTGCATATTTCCTTAGAGACTTATATTTGATTTTTAAGACGTTTAAATATGTATTGTGACATATCTGTGTATACAAGTATATATATATAAATA
>WYDK02000002.1:2731967-2744416 GCA_009867345.2 Toxicodendron radicans
CATAGAAAGATATATATTTTGGATATGTATCATGTATATATATTATGTATATAACTTTTATAAGTAAAAGAATAGTCATGCGTGAAGGTTTTATTTATATATGTATTTTCCACTATATATAAGTGGCATATCTACATTATTTTCCATTTAGTAGCTAGTAAGAAAAGAGATATTACACATAGGGTAAAAATGATTTATTACGAGCCTAGCACTATAGGGACATGCTCGCAACAGAGATGCTCGAGAAGCCAGGGCATACCTGTTCTAAAGGTGATGTCGATATGAAGTAGGCCGCAAAAGAGGCCTATGGTGGAAAGCAAGGTGATAGGGTTCACCAGGGAGAAATGTGAGCAATATCCCTGATACACGCGGACGCCATTTTGGTTGATGCTACAAACGGGAACGACCAGGTTTTTCGGTTAATAGTGGATAATGGAAGCACCGTGAATGTCATGTTCCTTGGGGCGCTCCGCGAGATTAGGTTTACTAAGCGCCACCTTAAGCCGTGCTCGATACCTATCTATGGGTTCACTGGGGATAGCCTATTCCCCAAGGGAACGATTGATCTCCCTGTAATAGCGGGGGAAGAAGAATGCACGAGGATTGAGATGCAAGAGTTTATAATGGTCGATTGCCCGATTAGTTACAATAGAATTTTGGGTAAGCCGTGTTTGGATGATTTTGAAGCTGTGTACTCAGTCCGCTACCGAGCCGTCAAGTTCCCAACTGATGATGGAATCAAGGTGCTTAGAGGCTCGACAGTCGACCTAAAAAATTGGTACAACAACGTCATGGCTACAACTACCAAGTGGCATATCCTGAACACAATGGTTATCATTGAAACCAACCTGCACAATGGGCCACTAGAGGATACAATTAATCCCCGTCTTCACAAAGAGGACCCTACAGCAGGCCTAACTGAGGAACTACGGGAAATCTTAGTAAGTGAATATGACCTAACTAGATTATTGAACATTGGGAGCGGGTTGAGTAGTGAGCTAGCGGGCCAATTAACCAAATTTTTGAAAAGGAATTTAGATGTGTTCGCCTGTGTGCACGTGGAAATGGTGGGTATTAACCTCGACATTATGTGCCACAGATTAAACATTGACCCTGAAGCAAAGCTGATTAGGCAGAAAATATGGTAGATGGATTCAGAGCGGTCCTAGGCGCTCAAACATGAGGTTGAGAAATTGTTAAGCATAAACTTCATAATAGAAATTGTTAAGCACCAACTTCATCAGAGAAATTAGATACCTGAATTGGCTCGTCAATCTGGTACTTGTGAAGAAATCAAACGGCAAGTGGAGGACTTGCATTGATTTCACCGATTTAAACAAGGAACCCTAAAGAAAACTTTTCGCTGCCTCGAATTGACCAGCTCGTTAATGCAACAGTCAGACACACTCTCCTCAACTTCATGGATGCATCCAAAACTTCTTCTAACTGCCTCGACACTTCGTCAAACTTCCGAACGTTGCTGTTCATCACAAAAACTCTCCATAGAAGTCATGTTTCGTTTCTCAAAATTGTTCTGTCCTGAAACATAAAATAAACACAATTAAGTAGCATTCAAGATCAAAACCATGTTAGCATTCAAAAATCCTAATAAATCTAAGTACAAAACACTACAAATCTAGGATTATCAAATACCCTCAAACTAAAGGTTTGCTAGTCCTCGAGCAAAGAAAATAAAACCAACAAAAACAAAAACACAAAAAGAAAAAGAAAGAAAATAAAAAATAAAAACTAAAACAAGGAAACACAAATTAAGTTGACAAAAACATAAACTTAAATCGACACAAAAACATGCCCAACATGCGTTGCAAATTGAGTCTCAAAGTTTGTCAAAAGTTTATCCAAGGAAAGTGCTTAATACTCCAAAAAGTCGGGTTGTGAATTGACCAAGCCTCTCTATCGATTCCCTAAGTAAGTGATCCTTATTTCAATCCACCTTTTGACTTCTCATATTATTTTATGCTAGTGAGTGAAGTTTATCAAATGGTAATGAACTCCATAAGCATAGTTTTCAAACTACTCTCCACTAATGAGGATTTCGACACTGTCAGGATCAAAAAGTCTTAATCGGCTTATAACGTTAGGCTCGGGTACTGGCTCCAAAGAACGGATAGGATAACGAGTGAGAACTCAATTTTCTTATGCCACACAAAGAGCAACAACTCGTCCCATCAAGTTCTTTTTATTTCTCACGTTCCATCCAAGGCACCCTTTTACAACCCTCAAACTATTGCTTGCTTAACTAGTGAGAACTCAATTGGATAACATTAGGCCGGGGACTTTCCACTTGGAATACTTGAATGAGACTACAGTCTTGCGCGCTTGGAATGTCGAGCACTTACGAAGGTATTATCAATAAATTGCAAAAGTCAATTGTGTAATTTCTTAGTTTGTGCTTTGTAACCGGACGGAGTCTGCCTTTTATTCTCAATAAAGTGTATTATTCAGTACGATTGGTGTCTACCAATTGTTATAAGTTGTGTAAAAGCTTGACGTCGGAGATCGTCTGGCGAAATGGTATTAACCGCGCCAAAGGATGAGCTCAAGGGTGTGAAGCCCACAATCCAGCGACCTGTACATCAAAAATTAATTGAGAAAAACACGCCAAGAGAAAATCAGCTAAACTTCAGTGACAAAGACTTGAGGCGGTAATAGACGTAAACTCAAAGTCGTCACAAGTATAAGGTCTCATTTTGACACTTGGAAAATTTTGGGTAAGTCTCAAAGTAAATCCAAACATATAAAAAGTTCGACTTCAAGGAAACAAAATAACTCGCAATTGGAAAGCAAGAAAGTTATGTCATTAAAAAAAAAAGAGTTCATTACAAGTAAAAATTAAATAAATACAAGGGAAGTCTAGTTTTAAGGGGGAATGGCATCAATTTGATCGGGCTCAGTTACAGAAGTAGGGTCCACCGTATTTTTTTCTTGTCCACCTTCTAAGTTCTCCTCCTCCTTGTCCGATTTGATGCTTTCATTGTTAGGCTCATCAGCTTCGGGCTCATCAGCTTCGGGCTCATCAGCTTCGGGCTCGGGCTTGGGCTTGGGCTTGGGCTTGGGCTTGGGCTTGGGCTTGGGCTTGGGCTTGGGCTTGGGCTTGGGCTTGGGCTCGGGCTCAATTGGATAAACAAATGTGCCCCCAAAAGCTTTGTACCGAAGTCTATCCACCTCGGTTTGATATTGCTTAGGCAGGAAGAAGTAGTCTCGGTCGGGGTCCGCCCTCCACATAATAGTGACAAGGTTGACTGAAGTTTCCCACAGGTCAACATTGAACTTTCTTTTGGACTCTTTGAGGACGCCCTTGAGGCGAACAACTTTGGCCTTCTTCTCGTCGTACCCCTGCTTCACATTGAACAAGTCATTATTGTTGTTGGTTAAGGCCATTTCCAAGCCCGCCATCTTTTCCTGAGTGGCGGCCAGTTTGTCAGTGATCTTCTTTTTCACCTCGATGAGGTCGTCCCTCTTAGTAGTGGCCTTAGTTGGCAGGCTTGGAAGTGGCGAGCTTGTCAATAAACTCCATTTCCTTGATAGCCGTATTTTCCTTGACCGCCTTTAGGTCCTCCAGCTCGGCGTTCAGCGCTTTGACTTACTGGTGCATCGCCTGAACTTTGTCGTACGCTTTGTCCTTAGTGGCGATGGCAAAATCAATCACCTTATTCGGTTTCTCCAGGAGATCATAGAGGAGGCTAAGCATGCAGTGCACCCGAAGGAAATAAGAAAAGCGAGATTGATACAGAGTAAAAGGACGACAATCAGGGTAATCAACTACTTTACATTGCTCAGTGCCTTCGCCATGCTGAAAAGGTGATTGTGTGGGGGCAACGCCTAATATTCCTTGACGAATCGATTAGAGACCGATTCTTTGGTCACCATGGCCCTAATGGCCCCAATGGCGACCTTTTCGGGGAGTGAAAGGATGAGAGCATCCAACTCCGACTCATCAGCCTCGTCTTGAGAGGGGGCAAAGGCTGCCATAACCATTTCTTTCCCCTTAGCCTAAGAGGATTTTGAGCTTTTTCCTTTCAAGTTGGAAAGGCAGTCCGATATGGTCATTTTCTTTGGGATCGCTTCCACCCAAGCAGTGGGCTCTTCTGTAGCTTTCTTTGAGTTAGGGGCACTTGGGAGCTCACCCCTAGGCCGTTTAGTTCCGACCATCTTCTTAGCAACAAGAGCCTTTGGTGCTGTAGCATATATGGTTGTTTTGGGCTTAGGGTCGATTCTAATCGCCCCATCATATTTTTTTGCCTTGTTTTGAGGCCGATTTGGGAGTATAATTGGCGGGCCTCTTAGCGATCTTCATTCCTTCGAGCCAATAACAAGAGTTAGGAATTTAAACCAAGTCAAGATTGAAAGCGAGCTCAAAAGATACCTTTGTTTTTGTGAGGAAGAGAGAGGAAGGCGACAGTGAATTTAGAGGACTCTGGGCATAATTCGTATAAAACAAGATTTGAAAGAGTGACGAGCTAAGTCACGTTGCGCTGCTCATCAGAAATCTCGCTAAAACTAGTTAGGCGAGCTGTGTTGAAGTTGCGGGGAGGATTTCGGTCATGGTTCGCTAAAACAATGGGAAAGATAAAAGAGTGAGTAAAAAAAAATTTGACGTGAAAAGAAAATTGCGGACATACATGCATCTACCCTGAAGGTGTCATCGTTACCACAAGGGAAGAAGAATAAGTCGGAATCTCAATCCTTTATCTTACCAGAGATCCCGATCAAACCCTTAAAGTTATTTTTGCCTGTCTTGGACAGGTAAAAGGTTTCGTCCTGACCCCTCTTTAGTTTATACAAGAAAGTGAGCTCATCGTTATTAAGCTCGCCCAAATTATTGGCCTTGAAGGCAATGTACAATCCTATTATTATTAAGTAGGAATTCGCCATTAATTGGAGCGGGGTAACATCAAAATAGTCGACCACACTCACGAGAAATGGATGTGGCGGAATCGCCAGTCCGCACCTAAGCAGGGTCTTGAAAATTGCGGCTCAGCCCACTGTAGGCATTTTCCTTAAGCATCCTGATGGAGTCTTCAAAGCGACCTCGATCAAGTATTGCCTACTTATTCTAGCTAGGTCCTCATCGGTAATGGATGAGGACAGTTGTTTCTTTAGAACTATTATGGCTTGTGGGGTGATGACATTTAAAGAGTTGTCGGAGTGGCTGCTTGAGCTCGCATCCGAGCTGGATGACCATCGTCTCCAAACAGCTCGTTGAGACTGAAATTAGAGCATGACATTTTTGCGGGCACTCGGACACCTAAAACATGAAGAAACAAGTGTTATTGTCGAGCCTAAAAGCCGAAAACAGATAGACACTTGTACTCGGTCTAGGTGCCTGAAGAGCCTGACAACGAGCTCTGAGAAAATATTGTTTTTACTTTTACTGAATCTCAGATTCCGATAATGGAATCTGACAACCTATTTGGCTACCTTCTGGTTTGTTTCTCGAAGAGAAACCTAGAAAACCTTAAAGGGCTACTCCAAAGGAACTAAGCAAACAAGTTCTACCTAATCATCCATGAAAGCA
This sequence comes from Toxicodendron radicans, assembly GCA_009867345.2. Lineage (NCBI taxonomy): Eukaryota > Viridiplantae > Streptophyta > Magnoliopsida > Sapindales > Anacardiaceae > Toxicodendron > Toxicodendron radicans. Next base: position 2,737,507 of record WYDK02000002.1, read on the forward strand.
ACAACAACAATGGCAAAGGAAGAATAAAATGTCACTTACTTGAAAGTTTGATGACTAAAATAACTGGAAAAAGCAGTTGGAATAACTTGAAGTCACAACGAAAATTCTGCAGAGTGTTAGCTAAGAATGAGAGTGAAAAACAAAGAAGTTGAATTGCCTTTTTATAGTGAATAGGGTTTAGACGGGAACTCATCACAGCAGTCGATTGGGCGAGCAATTCTAGCCCTTCATCGTGGGGGGCGATCTGAGCCTTGCAAGGTTGACACGTGTTAGCTATCTGAAAGAGGCAGTGTAACTGTCAAACTCCATAATGATAACCACTGACACACGAAACGACATTTTCACGCATGGCCAACTGTTAAAGTAATTGACAAAGCGGCAGCATTAAATGCATGACAGTCCAGCCCAACCGTTCTTTAGATGAACTCTTAACATTGTGAGGTGGTGGACTTAGTCAATCATAGTGTTTGAAGCTCGACATCGAGCTCTAAACTCTTGGGGGTAGATGTTGTGCGGGATTTTTCGAAGTAAGTCCGCCTAAATTAGGTACAAGATTTAAAGTCGAAAGGTCTAAAGCGAGCCGAATCAGATTATGCCCGGGAAAATGATGACGTCCCCAAAATATGTATTCGACCGAGATGAAGCTCTATTTATTCAGAGGTCTACAAATGAGTGAGTCCGATGTAAAGCGCAGTCAGCATTGAAGATAAGTCTTATCCCCAAAATGTCGGGATAAACTCATATTCAAATCAAATCTGATCGCCAAATCCCCCAAATCTCGAGATATATTTCCTTTTAAATTTGTAATCCCGGATTTGATAGGCTTACCTTGTAAAGAAAAGTACTATAAATACCCCAACTTTCTATATGAAGGGGGTTAGAAAATCTATTGAATAACAAACATACAGTGGACGTAAGTACTCAAAATTATAGCCGAACCACTCTAAAAATTCTCGTGTTCTTTAGATTATTGTTTTTTATTAGTTCATTGTTGGTTATCATTAATCACGCACACACCCGTTTCGATTCCAAATAAGGTCAATCAGATCACTCTAGTTGGTACGTATTTTTGCATCAACCAATTTCTTTTATATATATATATATATATTTTGGGTTTTTAAGTTTTTATTTCTTACATTTATTTCAATTTATTTTAAGAAAGAATAATTCAAATTTGTAAGATATTGTTCTTGCCTTGCATAGTAGCTTTATAACTTAATTTTTTGCACGTTTTAAATTTTGTTTTCTTTTTCGATTTTTTTTCCAAAAATATTTGTTTTATAATTTTCCTTATTTATTATCTTACATTAATTTAAATTACATAAAAAGATAAACATTTGATAGAGTTCATACAGCCAAGTCACAGGAAAAGTCAGTTTTGATTCAAACTGGATACGATACTAGAAGAGTTAAAAGGGCACCGAAACCGTAACGAAACCTTGCAAACAAAAAAACAAACCAATCAACAAATTCCAGAATAGAAATGCTTTCTTTATTTATGTGTCTTGTCAATCCAAAGGACACGTATTCTATTTTGTCTGAAGTACTTTAAGGTTATATATATATATATAACCACAAGAATCATCTTGAAAATTTGTATTCATACTGGGAAGAAAGCCCTTATAAAATTTTCATGTGAGACAGTGAGAGAGAGAGAGAGAGATCAATCTTCTTCTATAGATTCCTTTAAGCTCTTGATCTGCCACCCCACCCGTGATGCCGACCATGTTGCTTCACCTACAACCTCTTCATTTCATGTTAGGGTTTCTCTTTGTATTTTTATCTAGCAGTGCTCTTTCATATAATCGCCCACCCGCTCGTCGCCTCGTTTTTGTGAACCAATTACGTTTCAGTTCTTCATCTCCACAACAGGTATTTACCCTTCTGTTTCGGTCCAATTAGTTTCTGTGCTTTGGTTTCATTTAAGTTTCGTAATTATTAGATATTATGGATCGAGAATACAGGAAACAGGAAACTCCTTGTCTGTCTTTTAATGTATGATCTTGAGGAATCTGTTCTTTTATTTATTTATTTATTTTTATTATTATTCTAGAGAATTTTTTGTTTTTCTATCCTAAAATATGACTTTTAATTCATAACATGTGTGTTTATTAAGAAATATTAAGAAAGCGTAAAATGTAAGAAAATGGAAATTAGGAGAGTGTTTGGTTGATATGGTTGGGAAAGAAATTGGTTAATTTGATGATGGATATTGTTACGCAGAATTAATGGTCATCTTAATATTTTACCAAACTTTCCATTTTTTAATATTTCAAACGTACGTCAAACAGATTTTTGTCATTCCCCCTAAAATTATTGATTTTTTTTGCTTAATAATGTTATAATTTATATTTCATATTAATTATCATTCAATTGTTTTAATGAAAATAATTAAATAGATTTCAATGATTTTCAAATAACATTAAAGTATTTTTCTTAATTTCTTAAATTTAAATTTAGAAAAAAAACATCCAAATTAGTTAAATATCTCAAACATATTTATGTATTAGAATAAAAAAAAATTGAAATAATTTATTAATGAATTTCGTAAGTGTTTCCAATCTCTTTTCCAATCTTTGTAAATGTATTTCTCAACAAAAATATTGTTTAACTTATTTTTATTTAAAAAATTATTTATTGTCATTTTTTTAAATATGTGATGGAATTGCATGCAGGTGCATATATCTGTAGTTGGTGAAGACAAAATAAGAGTATCATGGATTACCAAGAGTGAATCTGCTGCAACTTTAAAGTATGGTACATCTCCAGGAGATTACGGGTTTTCTGCTAATGGTAACACGACATCGTATCGTTATTTGCTTTACAAGTCAGGTCAAATCCATCATGTTGTTATTGGTCCTTTAAAGCCCAATACAACATATTACTACCAATGTGGCTCTGACTCTGACACCGAATTCACTTTCAAAACCCCACCCTCTATGCTTCCAATCAAATTTGTTGTCGTAGGTAATGTTGCGTAATTTATTTAATTTGTTTTACTTATAATTAAATCTCCTCATAACAAAAATTCTTTAATTATTAGGATAAACTATTTAGTATACGTTAAACCATGCAATGGTAGAATGTATAATTCAGTAAGAGAAAAAGGGGTAATTAACCCTTGATTCTCTGTGTAAAAAATGTTGTTTCAGAGTTCAGATTGAATTAGCAATTATTAGTTTGAAAAGGGGGTATTTCCTAATTAATATTTGAAATGCGAGAACCTTGATCTATTGGACAAAATGCTCATGGGGATTAAGTCATTGGCTCTTAATTTGTACAGGTGATCTTGGTCAGAGTGGATGGACCAACTCAACCTTACAACATATAGCAAAATCCAACTACAACATCTTGCTACTTCCAGGAGATTTATCATATGCTGATTCTGTTCAACCTTTTTGGGATTCATTTGGGCGTCTGGTGGAACCATTAGCCAGCCAACGCCCCTGGATGGTGACTCAAGGCAACCACGAGATTGAAAGAATGCCTCTATTTCATAATACTCCTTTCACTTCTTATAATGCAAGATGGCGCATGCCATTTGAAGAAAGTGGTTCCACTTCAAATCTTTACTACTCGTTCAATACTGCAGGTGTGCATGTTGTTATGCTAGGATCTTACACTGATTTTGAACCTGATTCGGAGCAATACAAACGGTTAGAGCAAGATTTGAAGACAATTGATAGGAAAAAAACTCCATGGATAGTTGTTGTTATTCATGCACCTTGGTACAATTCAAATACTGCTCATCAGGGTGAGGATGAATCAGTTGAAATGAAGAAAGCTATGGAAGAGTTAATTTATGAGGCTCGTGTTGATGTTGTTTTTGCTGGCCATGTCCATGCCTATGAGCGCTTTGTAAGCTTCCCATTCCTTATTCTTCAACATCCAACATCTTCATTTATAAACTTTTTAAAAGGGACTATTTTATGTACCTCTTCTAGGATGGTTTAATATGAGGCTACCTAGCTTTTTAAAAACTATAAAAAAATCCCTGTAATTTTTACATACCTCATTTAAATTATTAAAAATTCCCTTATCTTAAGGGGCTTTTCAATAATTATGAGCGTTTTTAAATAGTTTCCAAAATCTGGGTGTATAAATAAACCTTACAATTGATTAATGCTTCTCAATGTGTGTCAATTTTAGACTCGTGTCTTCAATGGGAAAGCTAACAACTGTGGTCCAGTACATTTAACCATTGGCGATGGTGGCAACCGTGAAGGCCTTGCCAGCAAGTAAGTTTGAATTTTTTTTTCTTTATTAATAACATGTGTTCAAATTAAGAATATTGCTCATTCGATAATTCTATTATCATTCCTCTCAATTATAATCATCCTCATTAGTTTGGAAAACGGTAAAGCGCAAAGAAGGTGTTTTCATTCTGCATAATATTATACATATAACATTTTTATACAACATTTACCATACAATATTATGTGACAAAATATGATTGACCGATTTTAAATTAAAAATAAATTTTCACCCAATCATCTTTTGCCACATCATGTTGTATGAGAAATATTGTATGTGTAATTTCTTTTTCTTTTTATAACATGTGTTCAAATGATTATTATTACTCATAAAATAATTCAATCATTGTTCCTCTCAATTATAATCATCCTCATAAATATGGAAAATAGTAAACAGCAAGGAAGGTTTTAGGAAAATTTACAAAATTTCACTATGATTTTCAAAATATTTTAGAAGATATTAATTTATATTTATGACAATTTTGCTTTGTATATGTGAAGAGTTTTTATGTGCTATATATATAACTTCACAACCAACAAATGTATGTAATTAGCTAAAAACAACCATATTTTTTCCTTAATGTTAATTAAAGAGAATGAATATGGGCTAATTTTGTACATTTATCAGGTTCATAGACCCAAAGCCAGAAATATCAGTATTCAGGGAGGCAAGCTTTGGGCATGGCCAACTGGAAGTGATGAATGGAAGCCATGCACTCTGGACATGGCATAGGAATGATCATGACCAACCTTTTGCTAGTGACTCCATTTGGTTCACTAGTCTCTCATCTAATCCTTCTTGTAAACTCAATTTCTAATGCCCATATTAAGGTATATAAATTATATATTTCATTCACATACCTTTAGTAATATTTCATTGGAATTGCCTTAAAAGAAATTATAGAAATTCTTATTAAACTTTCACTAAGGGTAAAATGATTTTTTCACATCGAATTAGAAGACAAAGTGGGGAATAAAATGAAATTATTTAAGGTGAAGAATATATTGAAAATGAGGGCATTTACGTAAAAGCACAAGTGGTAAAGTTGTAATTTTTGCAAAGTTCAAGGGTAATTTGGGAAACTATATATATATAAGTGTATATATATAAGATAGAAGTTGCTAGAAACCCTATCATTTTCTCCTCTCTTTGCCGACTTAACACTCCCAAATTCTCTCAAATTTCTTATTACAATTTCATAGCCAATTCAAAGAGAAAGTGAATTAAAGTTAGGGATTTTTATTCCTAAGGTGTTTTAAGGTAAGGTTTCTAGTTCCTAAGCCTATTTATAAGCTTTAAAAATGATATTTTTATTGAATTTCTATGTTTTAGATTGAAAAGGAAGGGAGTTAGAATCAAAGAGTGTTATAGCAAAAAGAAGACTAGATTTAAGGTAAGTAAATAATAGTTAAGTTGGATTCCCTATAGAAATATATTTGGATAAGAAATATGCACGATCTGTATTAACTTTATATGTAGAGAATTGTTGAATTTTTATTAGTTTGATAATGAAAAGAGTGAGTATATGTATGGAATGTGTTATGAAATGTATGGAATGATATAGAGTTTGATGATTGATGGAAGAATCTATATATGTATAGTTATGTGCAGTTCGGCCATGGTGTGTACAAGACTTCAATGAAGTTTTGTTTGTTGTGCTTGATATAAATTTGATGAGAATGAGTAGTAAAGTTGTAGAAATGATGAGAATTTGTGATGTTCTGGAAGTGTTGAATTTTCGGCCAAGGTAGTAAGGATGGGCCATATTGCAAGGTTTGACTTGTTTGATGAGATTGATGTGTTTTGAATGTATTTATGCCATTGAAGACAAGAGAATTGATGAGAAGATTTAAGAAAGAATAATGCTGAATTTTTTTTATTCATGATATTAGAAATGGAAAGAATGGTGAAATGTGTGTCTATATCATAGAATGTTATATAAGTTTGCCATATTTTTATGGTTGAGCATAGAAAGAAGAAACTAGTAATTACATTAGAAATAGGTTGTGTATGCACAAGTATTACATACCTTGCACTCATGCATAAAAATCTATTATTTATAGAAATGAAATTTTTAATAAGAATAAAAGAAAAGAGAAAGAAAACGAAAAATAAAAATACATATTCATGTGCATCCATGTATGAGTAAGATAATGTAAGAATTAAAGAATAAAAAAACTCTAATAACTAATAAATGTTATTAAGAGTTAAAAGATAAGATTGTTGGGATGGGGAACATGTGAGTGTCACTGTGTTAGTTTAGTGGCGACTAAGAAGAAGAAATTACATACATGCACACCGCCTTAAGTGAGTGGCACAAGAAGAAAGAAAAGAAAATTGTACACTCTTCCAAGAGTGCATGTAGATGAGGATCGTACAAATAAAGAATTAAGAAGAAGCTCACACGGCCAAGGTTCCAAATTCATGCCTCAACCTAGTCTGATCGGCAAGAGAATACGAAAGAAAGAATAAGAAAAGAATGAAAGAAAGAAGGAATAAGAAAAGAAAGAAAGAAAAAGAGAATAAGAAAAGAAAGAGAGAAAGAATAGAAAAGAAAGAAATGAGAAAGAAGAAATGAAAACAAGAATAAGAATAAAAAAAGAAAGAATAATAAAAAGAAAAAGAAATATTATTCTTATTCTAGAAAGAAATAAAA
>WYDK02000002.1:2744516-2759659 GCA_009867345.2 Toxicodendron radicans
TTCCATTTCCTACAGTTTACACCCCAAAAGCAATTTAATTAACTTTAAATAAATACTCCGTGACACGGGGTGTCACAAAGATGACAACGAATAGGAGCGATCGCTTACTAATCCTTGATTAGCTGCCTATTGATGCCACTGTGTGGTGGTTGAGCGTGTCGTGGCTATTTTGGTTGAGATGATGAAGTGTTCAAGGGAGAAGGCTCTTTTTCTAGTGACAAAATGTTGTTACAGAAATCTGCAACAACCAGAGATGCTCGGTTGACCTCGTCAGAACCAAGTAAGATGGATGCGTGTCTATAAAAAAGCCAGCAAGGAATGGAATACAAGTAAACAAAACGTAAGGAAGCAAGCAAGTGAGCAAATGAGAAGGACGAAAGAAATTTTTAAAGTGGTTCGGCCGATTCAAGATTCGAGCCTACATCCACTGGTATCGTATTAACAAGTGTTAAGAATGCTACAAGGGATTACAAGAAGAGACTTTCACAAAAATGATCATGGATCCGCCCACACTTTCTCTCACGAAATTCTCTCTTCCTCTTTCTTTTTCCATTGGGTGTGTTTTGGCTGGGAGTGCTCTATCTTTAGCTCTTTTTTTCATCAGCTTCACCTCTATTTATAGGCTACATGGGAGCTATTATCATTAGAGATGCATCAAGGGAATCGTCACAGCTAAACTAGCGGTGGAGTGTGCCCATGCATGCCAAGTGAATTATTATAGCATGATCTCCCTAACATCGGGCCTACGTCAGACTTTTATGCTGATCCTGTTGGTTAAGCAAATTGTTGCATGGATGACACGCGACACTTTTCTAGTTGTTAGCTGAAGGCGTATCATTGGGATAGATAGTGTGCACGCGAGCAAAGCTTGTCTACTGGATGATGAGGCGATAGTCGAACTACCCAATAGTTTGCTTCAACATGTTCGCTACTTAGCGGCCTGTTGGAGGTTGCTGCTCCTCTGGATTGCGGGTCGTTGTGACCTATTCCATACTATGAGGTTATTATCTCCTTTGATCTAGGGCTTACACCAAGCTTCAGTCAAGTCTGAGCTGGCTACTTATTCCTGCACAACAATATATGTTTAATGAAGAAGATTAAGGACTAGTTTGGGATTATTATAGCTTTAAGTTTAATATTTTTTTTCTTAATTTTGAAAATAATTTTCAATGTGTTTAGGAAAAAAAATTTTTGAAATTGCTTGGATTTTAAAAATCTCTAATGTTATGTTCGGTAAAATAGATTTTTAAATTAATTTTATACGTATATGACAAAAAAGGATATAGTTTATTTTCCAAAAATATTGTATACTTATAAAATTGTATGATGGTTTTATACTTTTAAAAAGAATTTATATTAAATAAAATATTATTTTATTAAAAATTCAACAAGAACCAATAAACGGTGGCAGGTCGTCACCAATTGCAAGACTCTAACAACCGTTAGAGACACTCATTGGCTTTCACCGTTGGTCTTGATAGGATCAGCGTGAGCCGATCTGTCAAAATCCTATGGAAGCATTGAATTCTGATGCTTCATTTTGTCGTAGGATATAATAAAGTATTCGTCAATCTCCTAAGATCAAATGAAACCATGAATTCTAGCCAAACCACCAGGAATACGTAGATCAGCATATGCCGATCCCAACGACACCAGCGATGTCACCAGACATGCTGTTCCGGCAATCGTCAACAATGCCTCACCAACGTCAATAGTGGTAGTCCAACGCCCATAGTGACTACTACTATTCATCTGTCTTATTTGAAAAGTATATATATTTAGTTAATTATATTTGATTAATTAATTTTTGAGATAAGATTATAACGTAATTTAATAAATTATAGAGGGGTATATTTGTAATTGTCATATTTAAAATCAATTTAAAAATAATTTGATTTTGAAACACTACCTTTACTAGCTTTGAAATTTTTTTTATTAAACTGATTGTTTTATAATCAATTTTAAATTTAATCAGTTTCAAAAGTTGTACACCAAATATATTTGTTTTCAACTTAAGTGTTAAGTCTGAACTTAACTTAATTTGTATCTTTCAGCTTTTTTGGTGTGTTTGTTTTTTAACATAATTTTCATTTTTTTTTCCCTAAAATTCAGTGAATTGAAAAAAAAAACTATAATTTTTTTTTCACTTCATGAACAGATATCTGAATGATTTATTTTAATTGTGTTGACAACAATGTCCTTATATATTATTTATAATTACATTCCAACCCATTTACATATCTATTTTTCAATTTTATTCTTGTAGGCTAACATTTTTTACTTCAATGTTCATGCATTTTTAATTGAACTCCTTAATCAAGTAGTTTAGCTCAACTAGGTTTCACAATTCTAGATATTTAATTTTTTTAATTTTATTTTTAAAACCAGAATATTATTATGCTTGAGTTTAAAATATTATTATTCATTTAAAATTGAATTTAGTTGGAAAAAAATTGGAAATTTTGATTTTTATATAATTTATTAGTTGAATTATTTATACTAATAAAGCTTAAAACATTTTTTAAGTAACATATTATTTAATACCAAGGGGCATATATATGTCAAAATTATATTTTGATATATTTTTATGTGAAAACTTAACACTTATAACCATGGTTCTGAAATTCGGACCGGACCGGCAGGTCCAACTGGTCCAACCGGGTTTCGTTTAGGCTTCCGGTTCAAATGCTATTAAAAACCGTTATAAGCTTTTGACTCGGAATGGACTGTTATTGGACCAACGGTATAGTGTCAAACCGTCGGTCCAACCGAACCAGATATAAAACCGGTCCATTAAAACTAAACTAAAAAAAACCCTAAGACAAAATCTAATTCTCATTTTTCATTTTCACCGTTGCTAGTCTTCTTCTTCCAGCCGCCAGCCCTTGTAAACTATGCCTTCTTCCTTCTAAATGGTTTAAAGCTTTAAATTCTTTACGACACAACTCCAATCACATCTCAACGACAAGAAATACTGGAGTCATGGAGTCATGGAGATGCAAAATGTGTAATACTTTTGTGGATTTTTTGAATCGGTTACTATTGCAAACAATGCTCCTTTACTTCTTCAATTCTTCTTTTACTTGTTTTTTGTCTTTTTAAACTTGTTTCTTATTTAGTTTATTTTCTTTGATTTTTCTTTTAATTTCCTTGTTTCCTTTAATTTTTTTTTTCGAAATTAACTGGATAATTTATTGTTTTTCTTTGATATTTATTCTTTTTAAAATCTATTCTTCTTTGATTTTTCTTTCAATTTCTATGTTTTCTTTGATTTTTTTCGAAATTTATTGGAAAGAAACAATAATTTTTGTTTGTTGCATTTGATTGTAGAACAGTAGCAGTTGTTTGTAGTTTGTGTTGCTGTGTGTTTGTCTTCACTGGTCGCCAGCCAGTCCCACCATTCTCAACTTCTGCCATTTCAAACTTGCACACCAGGTGTTTGTTAAAACACTCGGCCCCAAACCTCTTTTTCATTGTTTTAATGTTTTTCATTTTGTTTGATTTTTTTATTTAGTTTTTTTTCTTTGTCTTATATTTTTGTTCGAAATTAATTGAAAGGTATAATTGTATTCCGTTTGCTCAACTGGTGTAATCAATTTGTAAATTTCTTGGGTTATTGAAAGTTTCTATTTGATCTGTATTCTGCAAAGTCATTGGTCCGACCAACGGGTCAGACTGGTTCAACCGTCCAACCCGGAACCTGATCACTTGAGCGGGTAATTGGCCGGTCCGGGTTTCAAAACCTTACTTATAACTAGACTATAAAAGTTAAAAAAAAAAAAAAAAACATATCATTCAGATTTAATTATTTAGATCTATTTAGTTTATAGACTAATTCAGTTCTATTAAGTTTTCAAAAAAAATAAATAAATAAACACCACTTAACTCTTAAGCTACAACAATCCCAAACACACTCTCTAAATATATTTTTTTACAAATAAATTCTTCTCAATAATTTGAATATAATCGTTATATGATTATCCAACAAACTTTTTTTTATTTAATCATGTTTTAGAGTTGAATTACGTTTTTGCCCCTCAAGGTGTTATATTTAACAAGGAAAACTGACAACAGGGATAATGAAGTTGAAAAAACAAAGAATTTTAGCATCTCTCTACCAAAAAATTAAAGCAACAGAATAAGCTTTTGAAAATATAAATATACATAAATGAATAACTTAACACAAGGTTTTCATTCATTTTCATTTCCCGTTGCTACTGAATGCATGCAAGTCAATTTCTTCCAAAGATTTTTCAAGTTCAATTCCATGAACAATATCCATTCCAACATCTGCAATTCTTTGTTCTGTAGTTATACAAATCCGGCTTCGTGATTGGAAAAATAAGCCATACGAATGCCACAATTCCAGCTATGAAGGCTATAGTCACCAATCCTGAAAAAAAATATATAATTAAGAACAGGTGAGTTTGGCAGAAATGAGTACCAAGAGATTTAATTCTGTTATGAAATGCTACAATTGGTTCACAACACGGTTCCGAATACCGAATTCCACAAAGCAATATGGTAGGCTTGAAATACCAAAATCACAATCTCATCCAAGAGATCTGAGTTATGTTTTAAGTAGGAACCCCTGACAGATTATATAACAGAAACCAAATTTGCCCTAAACCATGGTAAAATGCCAGTTAAGCTTCTTTTGATTACCTAAAAGAAACTAATTTTATTAAACAAAGATTTATCAAAGATTACAAAAGTAGTGACGCACTACACTCTCTATGGTAATAAAAAGAATATGGTTCACTTGCATTACTCATACCTCTCCTCCTGGCAACCATCACAGGTAATCCCATAAAATTGCAAAATATGTGAGCAATTAATGGCGCAACAAGATGCCCTGCAAAGAATAAATGTAGTATATCATGGAGGTAGAAGATATACCAGACAGATGATAAACTAAGCAGCCGAATGAAAAAGAACAAACTAGTCTATTATATTAGTGAAAATATAGCAAGCATTGGCCACTAAACAGCACCAGGTTTGGCCCTATAGCATAATTTTGCCCGCATCAACCATAAACTGTGACTATTGGAGATTTTAGCAAGCCTAGATAGCCCCTTTTAAGGTCATAATTCAAAGACACAGGAAATATTTTGTGAAGATAAAATCTCTACCTACCAAATATGAAACTATTCTAGACACTACACCTGGCCACTTTTCCTAGAATTGCTTCCAGAAAACCTAAGTTGCCATATCTACTTACATGGACATTAATGAAAATATTTACGAAGTCATTCCTATACACATCTGAATAGCTTAAAGGATTAAGATATTGTATGCAATTGTTTTACACAAATTCTTAATAGTTTAAAATATATGAAGTCTTTTAATTATAACTTTAGGCCTGAAACACTCCTGCTATAAATCATAAACTAATCATTTGTGCCTAAGCATCTAAGATCTAAACTTAAAATCTCATGAAAGACTAACAACACCAGTTAACTCCCCACAACAGCAACAATTCCTACAGCTATATGTAAATCTTTGACACAGTTACACCAAGATATACACATTGAGCAAAAAAATTAATTGTGCATGTCAAATCTAAAAACCAGGAATTGATGACAAAATGTAATAAGTAGACATTAACAACCAATTACTTACCTGTTCGCACAAAGAGAAAAGAAGCATACCAACCAAAGACCACAGTGTAGCCAAGTTGAAGACCTGACATATACAATTCCATTAAAAAACAAGATATTGATACATGGCAATTATCAGATATCATTTTTATTCAACAACAAAAAACGTAAATAAAAAAATTCAAACTCAGATGCACGTGTACTTCAAGAAGAAAAAAAGCAAGCTATTCAAATAACAAACTGACATTTAGCTACACGAAAGCAAGAAGATTAGCACATACCTACTACCATGGAAGCTTTTAGCAAGCTATAGTTTTGAGATCTATAGATTTCCATTAGGTGGTTCAAATGAGCTGCACGATAAGGATCACAAACAGTAAAACTATTCCAAGAACAAATTCACCTTAGCATGAAATTTGGTGTATGAAAGAGAACTATTATACAAATATATGTAATAGAGGCTGAAACAAGAAACAAGAAACAAAAGTATGAACTACAGAAAAATATAAGAATCCATTCAACAAATTTCTTTTGAAAAACTGTTTGTTAGACAAAAATGAGAAATTTAATTTTGCATTCTTGAAACCTGAAAAGTTTCTAGTAATTTATTTTTAAAACAACAAAGAAGCAAACAATGACAGTGTCCAGCAGTAATATTATGGAGAATTAGTGGACAGATTGAGTGTTTTTAAAAATTTTGCTTCCCAAAACATACAAAACCACAAAAATTGAGTTTAACACTAAATTTTAGAAGATAAATTTAGTCATTAGAAATCCTCTTTTCCAAGTTCTACACGAATATTTTCTCTTATGCTTTTGGATTTGTAAAACATAAAAATGATATTCAAAAAAACCTAAAAACTCCATAAAGGTCGTGAAATCTTGGAGCAAATAAGGGATTAAAAGAAACTATTTTCCATAGGCTCTATGGTCAACTAAATAGTTTCTAGGGCCAAAAATGTATATCAGAAGACAAGAAATATAACATAGACAAAGCAGTAAGTCACAAAACGCTGATGAGGCCAACGTAGAAATCATATCTTACATTCAAGAATGAAAACGAAAGCTGCTACTATATATATTTATAAATTTTTTACAGTTGATTTCAACATTGTTTATACATATATAATGTGATCTAGAAAGAATATTAACAGCCCTCTTTTATACCTTAACTTCAATTGATTAATCAGAATAGTGACCCATTCAACAAGTTAAAAGCATTTCATTGTAACAGACGGCACAAATTCTACTAAAGATCCTGTACATATTAAACTAGATTATAATCTCCACTGAGAGTTATTGACTTACCCAAGCTGAAGAAAATAGGGCAGAGAAAAATGACAGTATATATCTTGAATCCTCCACAGAGAAGTAAAGGTATCATACATGCCCTAAACACCAACTCCTCTGTTAATGGTGCCTGTTCATTGAAAGTACAGTCAAGGACTGAGGGGTAACTTATTTGGATTGTCCCTTTAAATTAAGCTTACAATTGATCAAAGGACATCTAGTGATTAATGGAACTAATGCATGAATAAAGCCTCCATCAAATCAATTTCAAGAAATTTGAAACTGACGAAGACACTCATGTATTTCTACTAAATAAACAAAACACAGCTCAAAAGGACAAAGATACATTGATCATTCGAGATTTAGCTAAGTTTATATAAACATATATTACAAACAAATTTATCAGCTTCTTTTTCAGATTGGTAATGCATCATCTATCTTTGATTATTGTTAATATAATCTTTTTTGGCAGACTTTTACATCCTTAAACCAGTAACGAAAACATTTAACATTCCGATGGCAAAATCACAAGTAACAAAATTAAAGAAAAAAAATTTAGATTATTTGCAAAGAACCAAAATGTAAAATAAATTAAAATGTTGAAAACACTAACCACAACATAGTGACGCCAAGCTAGAACATTGGATGAATTAGAAAGCAAGTAACTGAGGAATGTTTGGGGTATACTTTTGATGCAGTCCAACAAAAACTCTCCACCATTATCAAAGTCAGTCTTCCATGAATTCACCAACAGCAGACACTTGAGAACCAAACTTCCAGCATACATTAGAGAAGTGAGGAAAAGAGGAAAGACCACAGCTTGCCACTGTTTCACACACAAAATTGCATATCAGCATGCAAATTTAGGAATCAGTCACCCTTTTTCCAAATCTGCAGACCATACAAGAATATAAAGATAATTAAAAAGTGCAAACAAATTGCTCCGCACTAGCACCCAAATCATTATACTTACAATATGATCCGCTCGAATGCCATACACACTAAATATATCCGATGCCTCCCCACTTCTTATCTAGCATTATTAAAAAAAAAATTGAAATTAAATTCAGTTCGGGAAGCAATTGGATTTACAAAGAATAAAATTAAGTTTAAGTTAGAGTTGGGTTTACAGGGAGTATGAGAGCAGAGAAGAGGAGTGAGAGGATAGACGAAATAGCTGCACATATGAAGCGTCTGATGAGGAATTTCTTAAGAGAGGAAGGAGGAGGGAGACGCAAGATCAGAGTAGGAGCATAGAGAATCGCAACATATAACAATGTCATGAATATGCAACTAACCACTGCCACTGTTTTTGAAACACACGCTTCCATTTCTGGTTCCATTCTGAGATGAACGACTTTTGGGTTTGTTTTCAGTTTTATTGTGAGTTAACTTGTGGCCTAGTTTTTGGTATCGTCAATTCTTGCAAAGGAGGGTTTTCTCCCGGTTACCTGCTTCCCTGCCCCCTAAGCATACTGCGACCCCAGCCCTAGTCCGTAGATCATGTTCCCCTGAGATTTCAATATTTCACATGTGCATAGAAAAGATGATTAGGTTAACACAGACACCCCACTCGGTTAACTTCTGTTAGAGCTATGTCCATTAAAAAGTTCCCTTACACCCCTTCAAATATAAAAAACATACAATTACCTCCACTAACTAGTCTAAATCCTAGTTAGTAAATTCGCGTATTATTTTTGAATTTCCGTGTTTTATAGCCCTAGCTGTATTATTCGTGAATTATTGTCATATCCTAATTTTTGCTGAATTTTTCAATTTTTCAAATTTTTTTTAAGTAATGGGTGGCCGCCTTTACTACAACTTGAACCAAAACCCTTTAGTCTTTGGCTTTTTTTAACTCCTCAATACATCCCTCAATCCGTCAGGCCATAAAAATTATGGCCCCCTTTGTTTCAATTTTCATCCCAATATTACTATCCAAAATCTATCTTATCAATACACATTTTTTCACAAATATTATTTAAATACTATTCAAATCCAATCATATTTTAACAAATATTAATACATATTTTTCCAAAAATATTATCTAAATACTATCCAACCACTATTTATCAAATACCACTATTCTAAATACTACTAAAAACTTAAACAAACCAACCCTATATTATTAGGTCTAATGGTTATTGGTTAATTGAATATTTTACATTTGAAATGTTATATTAATTGAGTAATACTATACATACATTATTTATATACATCATTTTTCATACATCATTATGTGGCAAAAGATGATTGGATTGGAAGTTTATTTTTAATTTAAAATCATCCAATCATCTTTTGCTATATAATAATGCATGGAAAATGATATATAGAAATAATGTATGTGTAGTATTACCATATTAATTTATTTATTTTACCCATGTGGTCCATGAAAAGTGCTAAAATCAGGATTGATATTGCCGTATTTTTCAAAACGTATTATTGACAATGTGTCGTATTAAACCCGTATATATCTGTATCGTATTTTTCCCGTATCTGAATTTTATGGCTGAATTTTTACAAACGTATTTTCCACCATTTGTCGTATCATACCCCGTAAAATTCTTGTACCCTTTTTTTATTGTACTCGTATTTACTAACTAGGGTCTAAATACCCTTAATGATGCCTCCACCTTATGCAATAACATTTAAGATTTGACCATTATATCCATGTAATTTGATAAAAGAAAATTTAACATATTTTCTTTAAAAAAAATAAGTATAAAATAATTAATTAAAAACATTGGTATTTCTTTTAAAATTTTATTTGTAAACTAAAAAAATTTAAAAAATTGAAATGTAATTTTTAAATATTTCTTCTTTTTTTTTTTTTTTTTTTTTGTAATTTTAGTTGATACGGAATAAAAAATTAAAATATTTATAAATAAAAATATAAAAACTTTAAAATTTTATGCTTCAATTTTTAAAAAAATTTAAAATCCTTTTTGCTTAAAAATAAAAATATTAAAATAAATATTTGTAATTGTTTTAATAAATTGTTTTAAAAGAAATACAAGTAAGTTAGTGGGAGTAACTATTAGGCTTTTGTATTTGTGGGGTTGTAAGGAACTTTTCAGTTAACAGGGCCTTAACATAAGTTAATAGAGTGGGGTGTCCGTGTTAACCTCGTCTTCTTTCTTCATGCATGTGAAATATTGGAACCTTAGGGGAGGTTAATGTAGTTAATTCCAATAGTAATAGCATTGCTAAGTGCTAACCCAATAACACAAATCGATATTAGGCCTCCGTTGTGTTATATAATAATTTACTTGGGGCAAGAAATTAAGTTAACAAATAAAAGAAACAAGGGTCAAAGTGAGAGAATTGAGAGATGTGGGACTAATCATATTTACTACCTTTAGTCTTTACAAACAGACTTAAAGCTCCCTTTATCAAGTCTTAGACTAATCTCCTAATATATTTTACTCTTGATGATTATGTCTTAAAGGCTAAGCAAATGTGGTGAAAAGAAAGAAATGTGACACGTGTTCGTAATTCTCCCCTTTCGATTTCCATGACTTACAGATAATTATAGTTGTTTTGTTAAGGAAAAACTCAGTGGGATAAAAACCAAAGTAGAGTAACATAATTATTCAATGTATTGTCTCAAATTGCCTCATTAAAACCCTTGCTAGGGAAACCCAGTGAGAGAAAATCTAACTAACGAAAAAAAATACAGTGCAAAGTTTGGCCAATATGTTGATTTCTTCAAAAATATGCTCCCCCTCATTACAGTAGAAAATGACATGGATTTACTTAGTGGCTTATTGAGTCACGACATGCCAATGTTATACATCAATTTCTCAAAAGTTGATGTTAATAACCATATGCATTCTGGTTGGCTCCATGAGGTGCTACAATATTTTAATGATTAAAAGATGTTGCAACCAAAGTATGTTTTGTTTGAGCATCACAATATCATTGTGCCACTTAAGTAAATACATTTCATGTCTGTCAACGGACTTTGTGGGGATCAGAAAGGTAACCAACATCAGTACATTGACTACAAAATCTATGTTTGGTCTAGCATACTACGCTAAGTATATATAATAAAACACATAATTCATTAAAATAGGTTAGTTTGAATCCAAGTATCTTTCCATCATCGTCTTCAGTACGAAATTGATCATGCTTAGGATCTGTAAGGAAATCGACGTGAGAACGTTGCGGAAATAAACATATTTAAAACAAAAATTCGCGTCGTTTCCTTTATCCCATTGAATCCAGGTATTAGATTTGATTGTTTACATGTTAAAAATCAAAGTATAAACATAAATAAATCAAAATCCATAAAAGGATTTATATCATAATACCTACATTGACGGCTCTATCTTTTCGGCCGATTACTGTTCACAGAGTAGTTCATGGGTACTATTACAAGTACTATTCACAAAGATTACTGTTCACTCTTCAATTTTGCGAATCGCTTTCATTCAAATATTAGGAATGCACAAACGGTGATCCACACAAAGACAAGACAAAACATAATCAACTATTTTGCTAGAATAGTTTGATTGCTTCAAGAATCAAGAAGAATATATTTTTTGTGAAAAATTCTCTCTCTCTCGTTTTGAGAGAATGGGTGGCTAGGGTTTTTCTTGTTTTGTGTGATAAGCACTTACATGTTTTAATCTTAAGTGACACTTATATTGTGCACAAATTAAAACTATATTCCTAAAAGGAAAGGTCATGGATTCCTAATTTAATCCATACTTGTAGTCAAACAACCCTAATTGGTATTTTAAATAATAATAATAATTATTTTAATAAATAAATATTAATATATTAAATACATTAATATTTAATAAAATAATAATACATTTAAATATATCTACAAATATATTTAAATATATGTAATCTCATTAATTTTAATTTCAATATTAAAATTAAATATATGCAACAACCTCAGCAAATTTAATTATACTGTGAGATTACAGAATACCTTTTCATCTTAAAAGACAGAAATACCCTTCACACTTATTAATTCTCAAACTGTCTTCTAAGTGTGTGACTCGTAGACTCCTTATCATATCGGTGGTGAGCAATATCACGATTAACACCCAATCAACCGTCTCATTACACACAGACCAAAATTGGCTTCTAGCAAGGCATCATGGACACCCGATAGATTCAGATTCAACGAAATAGCTTCCTATCAATGGCACGGTTACTGTGCAATCCAATCCCTTCATCAACTGTTATCTCATCAAGGCTAAGGTATAAAAATAGTGTCAACCTCAAATATATCCTTGATAATATAATACTCGATTATTGGATCACGACTGGAATAATAAATTTGATTAAGCACCAACTTAATTCCACTATGGCCATAGATTTATAGTGGTTGCCTATCACACCCTAATCCGGGCAACCCTGACCCCTACAGATTCTGGTGGACCGAGGGCTTCGGATTCCCAAATTGGGGATGAGATTTTTTGAAAACCATTTATAAATTCAAAATATAGTCTTTATTACAAAATAATTTACATAAAATTGTATCAAAGTGCAACTACCATGTACAATCATCATGCTAGTGAACATGCATCTGCGAACTAGCCGAAAGCGTGTTGCCTGCGCCTCACGTACTTTGAATGAAAACTTTAAGGGAAAACACTAAAACAGTGAGCTAGAAAGCTCAGTGAGTGGAAAATATAATACAAACTAAATAAACTCATGGCTCCCACTCCACATGAAGAACTCTTAATTCACTCTTTTATAATTTCCCTTGATTCATAATCGCCAATTCCCAACAACGTAGTTCCCGTCCTTATGTTGCCTTTCAATGATCGTGGATCCTTAAATACATAACTTTATCCCTCCAGCCTCATCCGCTGGTTCCTCACCATTTCCACCCCCAGCCTCACCCACTGCATAATCACAGATACTACTCCAGCCTCACCCGCTGGATAATCACAGATACTACTCCAGCCTCACCTGTTGGACATCCAAATATCTCTCCAACCTCACCCGCTAGACATGATAAATATCGATACTCTGTTTCGGGGGTCACCCAGCGCTCCCAGTATGGGTGGAACTCCCGCATCGAACACAGGTTTACACCCCGAGGGTCACTTAGCGCACTCGGCATAAGTGGGGCCCTCATGGATGATTTCTTTACTCCCACGCAATATTAATCCAACTTGATCCATTCCCAAACTGAACCTTATTCCGATTTATCAGCATTACGCCATGATTTCGTCATTTTCCTATCCTCTTCATGTGTGCCAACCGCTCGTGCAATATATATATCTATATCACAAATATACCTCACAATTATATCCAAAATATAAGTCTCTAAAGAAATGTACAAGTCCACTCACCTGATCGGAGTTGCTACCATGCTCATCTTCCTCGTTTGGGGTCCAAAGGACTCGCCTCGCCAAGGTCTCCCTGTTGCGATCCACAACAATTATTAATAACACCAATACAAGGAGATTAATCAACTTCCTTTTTAATAAAAACCCTCTTATACACGAATATTGAACACTCATAAGAATTCCATAAAACTCTAATTCTTGGCAAATATAAATTTTAGTCCCTTTCTAGAAAATATCATTTTGCCCCCTTAACTTTTCTACTATTACACATTAGTCCCTCAAATTTTCAGTCTTTCAATTAACCCCCTATAGTTTTTCATTCTTACGCTTAAGTCCCTCAACCTTTGATTTATTATATTCACACCCCTGTCCCTCAGACAGGTCTCAAATCTTGCATTTACACCCCCAAATACCTAGGGTTTTTTAGGATTTGTCGCCGCGGTGACATTGGACCCGAGAGTTTGTCGTTGCGGCGACATCCTTTTTTCACCGCAGCCACGATCTCGAGAATTTGAATGTTTACTATTCACCTCGAACTTCGCCGCGACAACATTCGCATGTCACCTAGGCGAAGTTCATAATCTTCAATCTCGCCTCGGTGACAACCATTATCAAGAACTTCGCCTCAGTGACACTCTAATTATAAACTTCGCCGCGGCGACAATCTGGGTTTTCCAGATTGTACACCACAGATTTGCCCTAATTTTCTCACAATCACTCCCTTTTCAACCCATATTTCACATACTAAACATTCCCCACATACATAGCCAAAAACTACTTCAATTTCACACAATTATCAACCTCAATTTAATATCAAATATCTCCCATTTTCCAATTCTCAAATAAAAGGTGGAGAAATATAATAATAATGAAATTGAAGCATAAATGGAAGCATGTTCTTACCAACTAGCCGGATTTTAGCTCAATTCCATCAAATCTTCACTTTCTCTCTCTAGCTTTTACTCTCTCTCTCTCTAAAATTTTCTTTCCCTCAGGTTGAAAGAATGAGGAATGGGTGAGAATTCTACCAATTTCCTTCCTTTTATAGTAAGCTGCAAAATATCCACATGGCCCTCATGCTTTCCATTTCTTACAAAAGCCTCCTCCAAGCTTTCATTTCCTTGCAAAAGCACCACAAATTCAATTAAATTAGATTGAACCCAAATACTCCGTGACACGGCGTGTCACAATCTACCCCCTTACAAAAAGTTCGTCCTCGAAATTTACACACTCGTAAAAGGGTAGCTCTGGTATTACATCCAGTTATCTTTCTCACACATTCCATTTGCTCTCTTGAAACTCCAAGTCACACTTACTTGGATTAGACCATAGTTGCAATATGCATGAAAGGATCAACCCATATAATATCTTGGACCTCATCATCTATAGGTTAGCCCACCAAAAAAAACCAAAATCAGCTATCAACTGGGCTTTAACAATAACAACCGGTCTTTCTCAGCAATAACAATCCTACACCCAATTACTTAAAGTCAAACATCATTGGGCCCAATCAATTCATTGTGCCTAACATCGGTTTCATTAAAATCCAAAACCCAAGTCTTCTATACATCATGCACTAGTACATTGAGTGTTGTCTCTGACTTAGGATCCTGATCACTTGAGTCAGTCACTGTATCAATGGCAATGATACAGTCAACGTCAGGATTTGGGTGCATCCCCTTCTCATCACCTTTACAGCTTCAGTTTCACCAGAAGTAATCCCAGTAACGTTTCTTTTGAAAGTTTCAGGAGATGATTTCTACCCAACACAATGGCTCATAATATAGAAATATTGAGACAATCCGTCCAACATGGAATTCTTAAAAATCAGACTTAATCTTGTCCCATTTTCTAAACTCTGATAAGAGCTTGAAAATACTTAAATACCTAGTGTTTTATGAGAATATTTGTGGAAAGAATGAGTTATTAATTGTTG
>WYDK02000002.1:2785042-2801533 GCA_009867345.2 Toxicodendron radicans
TTTATAGTGAAAAAAATTGTAGCCGTTATAGTGAAAATAATATAGCCGTTAGTGAAAATAAAATTGTAGCCGTTGGACCCTTATATCAAGTATAAAACTTGGACAAAAAAACAATTTTTTATTAATATAAAATAAGTATATTTTAGAGAGTTTAGGTACTGCCCGTTGGAGTAGGGGACTTGATTACTGACTCCCTATTTTAGCTAAAATCTGCTTTTTAACAACCCGGTTGGAGCTGCTCTTAGAATCTAGTAAAACGGGCGGATCGGGTATGTAAGGGTCAGACCAACGGTTACAGACCCGAATGACTGATTTTAATCAGGTCCAAAGTATTAGAACCCTATTCTATTCTATGGTTGGACTCGCGGGTATTCGTTGCTGTTTATGACAGTTTTCATTACTTATAATCACACCCCCATAATTTCTAGAGTTTTCATTTGTTAGAATCAGCTACTACAAATTCAATTCAACACACAATTTACTCATAAATTTAAAAGGCACACATGTTCTAACATCACAAGCCACTACCAGCAAATAGAAAACAAATACACAAAGTAACTTGGCTGAGTTAAGTTTTCAACTTCCAAATGAACAAAACTGCAGGTGGTTAAAAAATTGCACATTCTTTTACTTGTCATGGATCTGCTGAGTGTAAAATGGAGCTATAGGACGCACAAGGAGCCAAATTACTGCTTTCAGTTTTGCTATACTATGGTACTCACTACTCACTCACCCTGCTAGTTTGTCCATTTATAAACAACAAAGGCTAAACGTTGAAAAATTCTCACATTAGTTAGTTAAGTTCAACGGTTGTTAAGTTAATTGGTACAATGTTGAAACAGTTTGGTCGGTGGCCGAACAGAACTACTGTTTTTGTCTGCGTATTTTCTGTCACATTATCAAAGACAAAGACTAGTGAGTAGTGAGTGTGCCGCCTTACCGTACTGGGCACACAGGAAAAAAAGGAAAAGAAGACCCGAAACTTGAAAACAACATGAAACACTTTAATGTTTTAAATATGATTTAAAAGAAGCAACCAAATGATGTGTTCCTACCTTCTGGCCAGACCGGGTACGGGTCAAAAGAAAACGGATCCAAAATCATGTACTCATATCTTATATCCAAATTGCCAGGTCTATATTTTTATGAGAATTTGGGGCATTGCATTTAATATCAATCAAAGTACATCTCGTGAGAAAATTCATGGGACAAAAACTTGAGTTAATTTATGATTAACAATCAAATAACTAACAAATGTGTGAAGTTAAAAGGAAAAAAAAAAGTGTAACAAATATCACATAAGAAGAGTTTATTAGGCTTTATGCACATTGTCTAACTATAAAAATGAAGCTAAATTTTGTAATACACATGAAAATTTTGAAATTTTGCACCTTAAAAGGATGAATGCATTTTTACTCACCCAGTGTTAAATTTGTACAAGCAAAGGTATGGAATTAATTAACATCAATACTTACAGCAGCATCAAAATAGCAGAGTTTAATTCCCCATAGTCAAAGTTTTTAAAATGCAAGAGCTGCCCCTGCCATTTCCCAAGAACCAACTACTCAAACAAGTACTTCGTTCGATGGTTAGCAAATACTGATTACGTGGAACAAGCTTCAAGTTTTGGAAGGAGACTTCGCCAAGCATCAGCGATACTATTGGCTAGTCGTGCCTGTCCTTTTGCAAATTTATGAAAAGCTATCCCCATATCCAATGTTTTCTGCTCCTGAAATCGTACTATCTCTTCATTCATTAAGCGTACAATCGCCTCAAATCTCCTCGTTGCCTCCTCACTCTCTGCCTTCAACTGCATCCAAAAACAATGTTAGTTACACAGCATGGATCGTTTAGGCATCCACCGGATAATGCTTTTGTAAACTGACTTACTTCCTTGTACTCAATCTCGGCCTCTCCAACCCTATCAGATCGTGTCAGCATGAGCTTGTCACTGCAATCCAATAGATACAGACAGATTACTGATCAATGGCACAAAAAATGGAGGAAAATAAAAGATAAAGAAGCACCTACTTTCCTGACTTGGGAAATCATCAGATTTCATCCCTTTCATTAAAACTCTGTCATTGTGTTAGTGTAAGATATGCCTCTCAACAAAATATACTGCCTATTTGGTAGTATTTTGCAAATTGTTTCTACAAATGAATTCCAAAATTTTAAACAGGAAACTAAATTCTGTATTTTTAACATACCAGCGAGTACTTAGTACCAATTTTCTAAAACTAGTATTCTGAAAACAAAAAACATGAAAAAGCACTCAAATGATTTTCATTTTAAAAAAAATAGTAAAGATCTTAATATAATCACTAAAATTCCCAACCAAAATTCCTAATGTCCTATTTGACACTAAAAAAGCCGTCAAATTTTCCTTGTGGATGA
This sequence comes from Toxicodendron radicans, assembly GCA_009867345.2. Taxonomy (NCBI): domain Eukaryota; kingdom Viridiplantae; phylum Streptophyta; class Magnoliopsida; order Sapindales; family Anacardiaceae; genus Toxicodendron; species Toxicodendron radicans. Next base: position 2,787,440 of record WYDK02000002.1, read on the forward strand.
GAAGAAAATGTGATTGTTAAAATTAAATAGCGCATTGTTTAGTAGCACACCATCCTGGTGTTACAGCTCACACTAAATTCAAGGTAGGTCAAAGATTATCCTGACTAAGGAGAGTAACTAAGAGTAAATATTACAAAATACGGAAAAATTAATAGTCAAAGCAATTAGCAGGTATATTTAAGCATAAAATCATTTTAAGAAAATAGCAGGCAAGAATCATACAGGTTTATCTCCTTCAACTTGATGGTTTCAGCCAGTTCACACTGTTGCCTGAAGGCATTAGCTCTTTCTGCTATCGTTGCCTGCTTTGAAATACAGAAGCAAAGAATTCTCTCATTAATGAATAGACCAAATTGCAAAAAGAAACGAGAGGAGAAACTTCTGCTGATGATTTATCATTATTAGTATTTCTTAACCCACTTAAAATGTTATTTTATATACCCCATAAGGCCTTCGACCTTCCCTACATGTTCATCAAGTTCTAAATAGGGGCTACATCTAGACCCTATAACCTTGGTGGTTAGGAAACTTGAAGGATATAATATTCCACATAGGTGGCCTTAAGAGGATTTAAATCTTTGACCTCTTAATTGAAGCCAATACCACGAAGCCCAACCCTTGAAATTCACTTTCAATGATTTTAGTGTCAATTTTTAGCTGAACCAGACAGGTAAAGTTCAACCTGGTATGAAAAGAAACCGTGTAATAGTTGTTTGTAGTAAATTTGTTTCTATATAGATGGTGGGCAGTCTCTGAGCATTAATAAGGTTAAAAGTCTAACTCACCTTAATGGATTGCACTGCCCGAACATAGTCCTTCAAGGGTTCTTCAAAATTCATCAAGAGTTGATGGGCCTGTACAGTAATGAAATACAGTCATAAACTCATAATGTACTATTATAATTTTGAATCTATTATGAATTCTGAAACCTGTTCTCAGTCGTCAACAAATCAACATCACAAACACAGACATACATGCTGGTAAACACACTTGATGAACAGCCTACTCCGAAATTCTCAGTTTTTAATTATAATTATAGCCTACCTCCTTCTGCAGCTTTATTGATAATGTCTCAGATTTCACCCCAAGCTCAGAAAATGTCTTTCCAAGAGAATCTCCTTCACAAGCACCAAGAAGCTTGGCTGCTTTACCAAAATCTGACAAAGATTGCCCTAACTCTGGAATTGGACAAACAATTACATAATCAACCCCATTCTGGTGCAAAGGAAAAGTAAGTAAAACCTTAAACAATGAAATACCAATACACACTAAAATTAAGTTGGGCCTTCAAAACCCTCATTACCTCTGTGTCTTTTTACAAGACGATATGCATGTTTCTGGGCTTCAGCCAAGTGGTTTTCAAGCTCAAAAACATAGTGTTTCAGCTTTTCATATTCAGGATTTGACTCTTCCACTGGCTTTTCCTTCCCAAGAACAACATCACTCACTTTAGATTGTACATCCTGCCAAATACTCAGACAAGTTATTGCCAGATCAAATTATTTTCCCAATGGCACCCAGCTAGATAGGCTTAGTCCCATTGTCACAAAATGTTGGTTAATAAAATATAATGCAGATGAAAATGAAAAAAGTTTAAAGCTTTGTCCCGTGAAAAGTAGGATAAATTCTAGTGTTTTAAGAACTACAAGTCCTTACCAAATTCTAATAAGTGAAAATTAATACAAAAGAAATTGAAGCTTGAATAGTGCACAGATGTGAAACGAATTGGATAATGTAACTGGAACCATTTATCCTATGGGCACTAGGGATCATTACAGGATCATGTACAGTCTAATCTTACCTTGAAGATTTGCATCAAATCAGCTGGCTTCTTTTTGAAAATACCAGTCTCTTGGGACCTAAATCTCTCCATTGTCTGAACAGCAGAAAATACATCAGTATTAACTAAAAACCTAGATATATTAAATCAAGGATGCTGACATTTAGTGAAGAGGATTTTATTATTCATATATTTACACCACCTTTAAGAACCAAAACATGAAGGTAGTCTTTTTGCTTCTACATTTTCTAAAATGCATAATCCTAACAATTGATAAGATTCGTGCTCATAAATCTACTAGTTTCTATAATATACATAATCAACTAAAATACATAAAAATATTAATTTTTATTGCATAATCCCCTAAGTGAAATAAGCATATGTATAAAGACATGAAGTCAAATAACCTATATGATTTTAGATAAATCACCTCTTCATCTGCCTGCAAAAAGGTTCTAAGATCCTCACTTTGCTGCAGCTCATGATGTGAAGCTATCCGGTTGACAAAAATATCAAGTGCTTGACGTCTCATCTCAATAAATTCAGCACTAAAGCGAAACTTCTCTGCATTTCAGAAACTGAAAAGTTAGATCCACTTGAACATTGGAATGCTTCAAAAGCATATTATAGCAACATCTAATCTCAACTCTCCACAATGATTGTGATGATGTTCACAATCATTGTGAACATCAAATAAGCTATAATAAGCATTAGAACAGGATATATCAGTTGAATGGTAGAATAATTATCATGAATGCACTGTCAACACAATATTAACTACTTAGTCCATCACCCTGTCACATTCTACAGCAAATAAGCTATACTAAAACAAAAAATCATCTCAAATAAATTCAATAAATTAAGGTCTCCTACAAAATTGCAAGACCAACCAAACTAAAGGTCCAATTATGAACAATGTGAAACAAACTTCTATGGTTTTACATGAGAACTTTCCATGGTTCCTAGGCATGCTGATTAGGATGCAAAACCAGAAACAGTACCTGTAAAATATGACAAAAGCAAAAAATGTAACAATGAGAAAAAAAAAACAACTGCTTTGCTGAAAACAAAAATGGCAAATTAAGTTGCCCAAAACTGCCAAGGAACTCTTAGATACTGTTAGGATCCCACATTGGAAAGGAGTGGGAGGGTTAAGTGGGTTATAAGGGCTTGGGCACTCTCTCTTGGCAAGCCGGTTTTTCAAGAAGAGTTCTACTCAAGCCCACGAAAGACCCACTACCCATTCAGCCTACCTCAAACTCCAACCTTACAGGTTGAGATCCTTGGCTACAAGATACAATGAGAAGCTGAGTCCAAGATTTTATGGACCATTTCAAGTTACAGAGAAAGTGGGGGCTACAGCCTATCATTTGGACTTACCTACAAAAACCAGAATTCACAATGTTTTCCATGTATCTCAACTAAAAAAAACCACATTTCCATTACCTAATGTTCAGCCCCTACCGGAAGCACTCAATGAAGATTTGGTCCTAGCTGTTGAGCCGAAAGAAGTTCTGAAAATCAGGAAACTGCTCAATGGGAAACACGAAGTTCTCATTTAATGGAAAGGCCTGCAACATCACGAGAATACTTGGGAGGATTACTCCACATTGGATTTCCAATTCCCTTCATTCCACCTTGAGGACAAGGTGGCTCTCCTTGGGGGGAGGTATTGATGAACCACTTGCTAATACTTTGGTATACAATAGGAGACATAGGAAGGGGCAATAGGGGATTATTGGTAAAGTGGCAAAAAGTGGTCCTGGGCAAGTGGTCCTAGGCAACTGAGTGTGACGAAGAATTTGTGAGGACAAGTTGCAATGCAAGTGTGGTCAGTAGGAGAATTATGTTATTGCATTAGGAACTTAATAACATATAAGGGCGATAGAGTGAATTGGGCAGATATTCTAAAAAGTGAGAAGAGTATCTTGGGGAGGTAGCTGGCCCTCAAAGTCCAACAGGCTATCTTGTTTCTTTGTGTTTCCATTTCATTTCCTTGTTCTGATTTCTTTATTTCCGTTGAGTTGTGGTTGTAATCACTGGAGTTGTTATCTTGATATCAATATAGACTCTATTATCCTTACTTATCATCTATTTGTGTATATTGTTGGTTTGGCTTGCTAGAGTTATTCTGTGTAGAAAGATTTTGTTGTGTTTGATAGATTGGGTGAGAGATAGGTATGTATCAACTTGGTATCAGAGCGTGGTTGCCTAGGGTATGGTTGGAACCAGAATGGAGTCAAGAATGGATAATGTTGAGAGAGAAGTGGCGAAGTTGGGGGTGGATATGGAAACTATCCGAGAATTGATTGTGGAGATTCATACGAGGTCGAGAAGGAGAGTTGCTGACAGGCTTCTAGGAGAAGTAAGACCCAAAGGGAGGGCAACAAGTCCGATGAAGGCAGGCGCTCTCTGGAATAAAGACCAACTAGGGCATTGGGTCTCGAAATGTGAGGGAATGTTAGGATCCCACATTGGAAAGGAGTGGGAGGGTTAAGTGGGTTATAAGGGCTTGGACACTCTCCCTTGGCAAGCTGGTTTTCCAAAGAGAGTTCTACTCAAGCCCATGAAAGACCCATTATCCAGCCCAATTGTTTGAGTTATTGGATGAGTTTTCCCTTAGCAAGTATGGACTTTCCATTAATCACTCATAAATGATTTAAGCAGACCCAAGTTGGACACTCACACTTGCAACTCATGAATCATAACACATAGCTGCCCTCAACTCACATCTAATGTTCCAAAAATGTGCTAAGTAATTCCATATGTATGAAAAGCCTAAACAAGTTTTGCTTACCACCCCTTCCCCTGTCCCCCCAAAAGCCTACCACCCAAGGGAAAATAAAACACCTTATTCAATCATGTTCCTGGGCGCTAAAATTATTAGTATATAAAGATTCCCGTCAGCCCTTTCAGACCACAGCTAGGATGCATAAACCCAGTTTCTGGTTGAACATAGTGCAAAGAACACATATTTAGGGGCTTATTTCACCTGGTGAGTGGGAGAATGTAGAATTGTAAGATAGATATTGTCGTATGGTGGCCTAGATACCAAATCAATTTATAGATACCTATCAAAATTAGCAGCATAAAATCTTATCAGGAAAAATTAGCCTTGCAAAATGAAGTTTTCCAGAAAGAAAATATAGGCCTGGTGAACTCTAGTCATGTATGGGTCTCAATGTCAGAAATTTATAGCTTTAACACAAATGAAATACATCTTTCTGAATGTTTACCAACAGCACTCTTCTCTGGAAGAGGGGGAATGAAAATGCCTTTGAACTTCTCAAAAAGACGATCACGTAACCAGACAAAATCACTGTAACGGCGTATGACGATCTTCTCAGGCCCCTGGTACTCAGGCAAATTTGTCTGCATTTCCCACACATTCATCATACAACATATTAAATTCTTGTCTGATATACATCTTTATGTTCAACAAAACAAGTGAAAACTAATAAGGAACAAAAAAAAATGGAATGACAATTGCCATTTGAAAAGAAATGTCAAACATATATTGTTTCATTAAAAATAGACTAATGGGTAATGACAAGCCTTAAAATATCAACTGGACCTCCACTATAGTTTTTTCCACAAAAAATGAGCAAATTCAGCATATGCCTAAGCATAGAAGTCCCATAGAGATTAATTGATGGATACACAAAGAATAACAAGATTTATACAAAAGAGTCAAGCCTTCTCTGTAAACATTAGATTAAAATAAATATTTCAACCGAAACTCTTGCTATATTCTATACCTGTGACAATGACTAGGCCAGTTCTCTCTAACATAATTTTAAGCACTTATGACCATAACAAGCATGAATATGAAAATACCAAGTCACTCGGGACATTAGACAAGTGATGAAGAGATTGGAAGGAATTAGGAAACTTTTTTAAAGTGAAAACAAAGTCCTCCGCAAGAATGTAAATCATATGTTCCCTTATTGAACAAATACATTCAACACTTCAAACTTTAACCACCAGAGTTGGCAAATCAGGAGGCAGGTTCAAAAACCAATAGCAAGGTTAACTTATTTGATCTTTCAATTAAAAACATAGATGATAAAATGCCATTTTACTCCAACAAGAATCGAAATGTGAAATAATACATCTTCTAAGAAACTACAACCAATCTAAACCACCACAGCACACAGACACGATCCTAATAAGTCAATCCACCAGATGGAATTCTCTGTGTAAAATAAGGTTTCACATATCTTTAAATCCTATAGAAGCAAATGCAGTCCTAGTTTTTCTTTGTAAATGAAATTTAATCCCTCAACAATTCCAGCTTCCGTTGCCGTTCACAACCTTCAACTAGGTTCCACAAAAACAAAAGTTCACAAAAATGGCCACAGAATTCGATTCATATAACTACTCTACTATAACCACCAGACCACTATTGACCATTAAGCTAGAATATTAACAACTAAAAGCTTAGTTTAAAATTCAGTACAATATCCTATCTATGAGCATTTAAATCTTAATTACACTGCTTTATAATCTTTCTATCAAATTTCTAAACATTTCAATTTCTTATAACATAATCATCCAATTAAATAAATATATACATAAATTAAACATTAAACAGCTGAAAAATCAAAATCACCTTGGTGATGACTCGATAGGAGATGTAAGCTTGAACGCCATTGCCTAATTTCACAGGATCGGTGACCGAAACCGATAAATATGGCTGCGACGACGGAGATCTAGGGCTCTGCGCCGATCCTGATCCGCTTCTTGGCTGTTCCATTTAAAAAAAAAATCCAAAAAAAATTATTATAACTGAAAATATCTGAGTTTGATTAGTAGGTAGGGGTAGATTCGTACTTACCGTGGTAATCATGGTCTAATTGGGAACTCTAAATTCGAAGAGAAGAAGAAGATAGAAATGAGCAGGAATTAATGAAGTTAGAGCTGGTTAGTGGTAAGGGTATTATCTAAAGTGCACCGGGGAGTGCAGTGGTCTCTGCTCCGGTGGCCTGCAGCATGTTCAGGGATGTGCGAGACGAGAAAGACGTGCATAATTAGAGTGAAGCATGGGTTGGGTTTTTCTCTTCAACGACACGGAAGGATATGACGGAGTCACGGCTTGTGGCAGGGAGATTTGGTGCATTAGGTAAGGATGGTGACACGTGGAGTTCAAGAGATGATTTTTATCAGGGAATAAGATAAAAATTTGAGAATGTGTTTAACAGGAATGCAAAAATGAGCAGTTTTAATTAGATGTACTGATTTTCAATTTCTCTAATTAATAATTTATTAAAAAATCAAAAAAAGCTTTAGATAATTACAAGTTGATTAAAAATTATTCACTTGAAAAATAAATATTAATAACTGTTGTGCGGGGTTTTTATGAGGAGTCTGCATAAGTCGGACACTGGTGAAGAGGTCGCAAAATGTTCAAGGCAAGCTTATTCTGGTTATGTCTGTTGCATAGAGATCGCCAATAAGAGCTCGACATGAGCAGGGTTCGATTCAAACATAAGAAGCTCAAAGAGAAGCTTCAGGTCGCCATGATGAGTAAGCCCGCCAAAATGACAGCCAGCTAGCGCGATAAGCTCTATCCCCCAAGAATCAAGATGAGATCTAGTGTGAATGTCAAGTCAATCACCTAATCCCTGATACTTCGGGATCTACTTCCTTTTTTAAAATTGTAATCCCAAATTGGGCGCGCTTACCTTATAAATTGTAACACTATAAATACCCCAACATTTTTATTTAAGAGAGGTTACAAATTAATATTAAAAATAGCAACAGTGGATGTAGGCACTCATATTCAAGAGGTTGAACCACTGTAAAAATTGCATTGTTCTTAGTTTATTGCACTTTTTTTCATTCTTTGCTGGTTACTTTAAATCACGTACACATCCATTCCGGTTTCAATCAAGGTTAACCGGATCTCTCTGATTGGTGTGTTTTTCTACATCAACATTTTGGCGCTAGAAAAAGGGCCAATCTGCAACAGCAATAAGATCTTTTCAATCAAACGATTCAACAAACATGACCAGTACCAGCACACCCAGAAATCTAGAAGATGAGCATGAAAGCGAAAATCCTACCCAGCAAGAGTGCAACAACCGTTTGCCACCAATCACCAAGACCCTTGGGGCTAGACCCTCCAACTCGGAACACAGTGAGCTGATGGATATGATAAAATCCCTAACCAATGTCGTGCAGGTTATGCAACAAGACATAGCAGGGATGAAAATGACGCAGGAGGCAGAGCTCGATCGGCTGTAAAGTATTGCGTCAAGGTTACTATTGGCCAACTGTATATGAAGATGCCACTTAATTTGTCCGCAAATGTGATAAGTGCCAGAGGCTCTCATATATTAAGCAAGCACCACTGCAAGAGCTCACAACACTAACTAGTGCCTTTTGTAGTCTGGGGAATCGACCTGGTAGGCCCGCTACCCCAAGGAAAAGGGTGAGGTCAAGTTTCTTGTGGTGGCAGTTGATTATTTTACAAAGTGGGTAGAAGTCGGGCCCTTGGCCACAGTGACGTCGAGCAGAGTAAAAGACTTCGTCTACAAGAACATCATATGTAGATTCGGGCTCCTCTATACCATAATAACGGACAATGGAAAACAGTTCGATAGTGGGAAGTTCATTTCCTTTTGTGAAGGGCTAAGCATTAAAAAGAGCTTATCGACCGTTTATCGACTTCAAGCAAACGGGCAGGTCAAGGTCGTGAATAAAGTGATCAAGCATACCCTTAAGAAGAAGTTCGACACCTTAAAAGGGAGATAGGTAGATGGGCAAATGACTTGCCTGAAGTTTTATGGTCTTACAGAACCACCGCGAGAACCTCGACTAAGGAAACCCCGTTCTCACTTGCTTATGGGTGCGAGGTTATGGCTTTGATCGAAATAAGAGTGAAAACTTTCAGAAGGGAGATGTTTGATGAAGATATTAATGACTCTCTGGTGAGGTTAAGGCTTGATCTGATAGAGGAACATCGTGTAAAATTGCAAATAAGGCTCGCCTCTTACCAACAGTGAGCTAAGTGATACTTCAACTCCAAGGTCAGAAATCAGGAGTTTGAAAAGGGAGATATGGTGTTAAGACGGATAGTCCTCACTGCAAAGGATTTGAGCTGAGGAGTGTTCGGCCCGAAGTGGGAAGGCCCGTTTAGAATTGCGGAGAAAGTCAAACCTGGAACTTACCACCTGGAATATTTGAATGGGACAACAGTTTTGCAAGCATGGAATGTCGAGCACTTGAGGAGGTATTATCAATGAATTAAGCTCGGTCAAGTTCTATTTGTTTTTTAGTTTTTTACTTTTCATTGTAATTGGGCGGAGTCTGCCTTTATTATCAATAAACGATGTTATTCAGTAAAAGTTGTACTTGTTTATTTGTGTAAAACATTCAATAAAGAGCTCGCTCGGCAAAATGGTGGTAACCGCGCCAAAAGATAAGCTCCGCAATAAACAAACTGAAGTCGGGAATTCACTCATTGCGACGATGTTAGCCGCGCCAAAAGACGAACTCTAATGGACAAAACCCCGCTATCCGGCGATCTGTATCTCAAGAAGTTAACCGAGAAAAACACTCCGAGAAGAGATCAACTAAGTTGTATCGACCCAAACTTAGACGTTTCAAAACAAGCTAAAGTCGCCGCAAGATCGAGGTCTCTTTTAATACTTGGAAAACTTCACGTAAACCTCGAAGTAAATCCAAAAGCTAGAACAGATCGACTTCAAAGAAACACAACAATCTAAACATTATCAAAGAAATAAAAACTCGAACAAAAGACTCCTTTGAGCGAAATGTTTGATTTCTTTACAAAAAGATAAGCTCGCAAACAAACGAGCACTTGCATCAAAAAAGAAAAATGATAAAAGCTCATTGCAGGAAAAACAAGTACAAAAAACTATTCAATAAGAGGAATAACGCCTTCATCGATTAGAGTGGGCTGGAGATCGGCAGTAAGGTACATCGGATTCCCAGTTGGCTCATCTTTAAAGTCGTCATCGGCATCCTCCCTCGACTCACTGCTCTCCAAGTTAAGTTCCTCGACCTCGGGTTCATCAGCTCCAACCTCTTCGACTTCAAGCTCGTTTTCCTCCGAATATACAAAGGTACCCCCAACATCCTTACATCGGAGACTATCGATCTCGGTCCGACATTATTTTGGGAGGAAAGAGAAGTCTCTGTCAAGATCCACCTTGTACATCATTGTCACAAGGTTGAGTGACATCTCCCAAAGGTCGACGTCATATCTCCTTTGGACCTCCCTTACTGTGGCTTTAAGGCGGACAACTTTGGCTTTCTTGTCTTCGTACCATTGTTGTAAATCAAACAACTCCTGATTCTGGTCGCGCAAGGAGTTGTTCAGTCAGGCCACATCTACATGAAGATTTGTCAGGTCCGAATCGAGTTTCTTATTTCTAGCGACAAGCCTCTTACGCTCCCCGATAAGGCCATCTTTCTCAGCAATAGTCTTATTCCTAGCAGTTTCGGAAGCAGCGAGCTTGTCAACGAACTCTCTTTTTGCCTCCTCCCTAGACCTTTTAGTAGTCGCCAACTCGGCATTCAACTCTTTGATTTAGTCTTGAAGGCCGTGAACTTTGTCCCACGCATCGTCCTTTGAACGCAAGGCCGCGTCAATAATCTCATCGGGGGCCTTCAAGGTCTCGAAGTGCTCGTCATAAAGATGAGAAATCATGCAGACGACTGAGAAACAGCGAATCACTAATAAGAAAAAAGACAAGGAAATGTCAAAGAGATGGTGCGATTAGTTAACTTACCATGCTCATCACCCTAGCCGTGTTGAAAAACTAATTTTGAGTGGGCAGAGCTTTGAAGTCCTACCATAGTTTGTCGGTAACCGACTCTTTTATTAAGCTCGCCCCAGAGGAGGCCTTTTTAGGGAGGGAGTCGATGGGCGCTTCCCACTTCAGATCCTTGACATCTTGCTGGGGCGGGCCGAAGTCCCGACTCCATTTTCTTTCTCTGTAATTTTTGGCAAGCTCAAGCCTTAATCATTGGAGCTCGACAGATGCCCAACTACAAATTTTTTCTAAGGGCCTGTAATGGACCTCATTCGCTGCCTTTTTTGAGCTCAGAGCGTCGTGAGGCTCATCCTTTGGCCATTTCACTCTGGTCGTAGAGGCTGCCAGAGCAATCACTTTGGTCACTGGTGTAACTGGGACCTCGGGGGTGACCAGCACGGGCTTGGGGTCAATCCTAAGTGCCCCAATCGAAGCCTCGCTTTTCTTTTTGGCCTATTTGCCCTCATAGTTCGGGGCCCTGGTCGCAACTCTTGATCCTACAAGTTTGAGCGAAAATTAAAGTTGGTCAATTAGTTGAATGAAAACGAATCAAGCCAAAAGTCGAAGTGAGGACTTACTTCTCATTTTGTGGGGCAAAGAAATGTAAGCGAGTGTGAATTTGACTGAAGCACGACAGAACCCAAATTGATTTAGGTTAGAGAGATTGATAAGCTAACCTATCTCTCGATGACTCTCAGAGAGCGCGCTGAAGTAGGCCAGGCAAGAGGTGTCGAAATCGGGGGGCAAAATCATGTCACTGTTCGCTAAAAAGAAAAAAACAGGAGTAAAAAAAAAAAAAAGGGTGGCAAGCTTACCGACATTCCCCCTAAATGCACCGTCGGTGTTATAAGGGAAAAAGAAATAATCAAAGACCCAGTTTTTTATTTTGCCTGGGATCTTGGCCAGCCAGTTAAAATTTCTCCTGTCGGTTTTCGACAAATAGAAAATATTTTCTTGGCCTTTCTTAAGTCTATACAAGAAAGTGAGCTCTTCTACGGTGAGGTAGCCAATGTCGTAAACTTGAAAGGCGATAAACAACCCGATTATTATTAGGTATGAGTTCGTCGAAAGCTGGAGCGGGGCGCCATCATAGTAGTCAAGGACATTTAAAATAAAAGGGTGTGGGGGAATGGAAAGCCCGCACCTAAGTATTGTTTAGGAAATAGCGGACCAGCCCGCTGGTGGCATATACCCCATCGGTAACATAAGCGAGGTCTCTATTGCATATTGTTTACTTATTCTTTGGAAGTCCTTCTCGGTGATCGAGGAGGACGGTTGTATTTTCAAAACTGTGGAGGCTTGTGGGGTCAAAACCTCTATTAAACGGTTGGACTTATTGTTGGAGCCCGCATCCGAGCAGACACCGTTATCTCCGAGCAGACACCATTATCTCCGAACAACACGTCAATGCTGGCATTGGAAAGCGACCTCAACATGGCGACTTAGACACCTGAAACACGAATAAACAAATGTTACGATCGAGCCTATGAGCTGAGAACTTAGACACTTGTAATCGGACCAGGTGCCTAAGAAAGCCATATGTCGAGCTTGCTGATTTAAAGCAAGCTCACAGATTCAATCCTAAAACCTAGATTATGATAACGGAATCCGACGACCGTTTGGTTTCTCGGGAAAAAACTCAAAGAAGTCATAAAGCTACTCCTACGAGAGCTAAGCATGATAATTTATCCTACTAGCAACAATGAAAATGTAAATAACAATAGCAAAAGCAAGATAAAGGGTAAAGAGAGTACTCACAGAAGAAGGTGGTCAACTAGGGTCACTGGAGGGTATTGCAGGAGATGGGGTGGTAGAGAGAAAAGTTTTCCCTTTTTTGCAAGAAGATAGCAGCAAATGAGTGAGGAAGAAAAGAGAGAAGAGATTCCCTATTTATAGGAAAATTCGAATGGGGCAGGAGCTGATCACAACCATCTATTTGACTAAGCGATCTCAGTCGTTCGACGTGGAGCAACCTAAACTGTCAAGGCTCAACACATGTCAAGAGATCCGTTAAAATAGTGTAACCGTCGAGCAGAGTAATGATAACCGCTAACACATGAAGCGATGTGGCCAGCTGTTAGAGCATTTAAAGAGGTGGCTGCATTAAATGAGACGAGACAACCCGACATACATCTAGAGAAACGATTCATTATCTCAAGGTAGCGAACTCCAGTGGCAATAGTGTTTGAAGCCCGACAGCGACCTCCAAACACTGGGGGGTAGATGTTGTGCAGGGTTTTTTTGCGAGGAGTCCGCATAAGTCAGACACTAGTGAAAAGGTCGCAAAATGTTCAAGGCAAGCTTATTTTGGTTATGTCCGCTGCATAGGGATTGCCAGTAAGAACTCGACATGAGTAGGGTTCAATTCAAACATAAGAAGCTCGAAGAGAAGCTCTAAATCACCTTGATGAGTAAGCCCGCCAAAATGACAGCCAGCTGGCGCGATAAGCTCTATCCCCCAAGAATCGAGATGAGATATGGTTTGAATGTCAATTTGATCGCCCAATCCCTAATACTTCGAGATCTACTTCATTTTTAAAATTATAATCCCAAATTGGGCGTACTTACCTTATAAATTGTAACATATAAATACCCCAACATTTTATTGAAGAGGGGTTACGAATTAATATTAAGAATAGCAACAGTGGACGTAAACACTCATATTCAAGAGGCTGAACCACTTTAAAAATTGCTTGTTCTTAGTTTATTACACTCTTTGCCATTCTTTGCTGGTTACTTTAAACCACGTACACATCCGTTCCAGTTCCGATCAAGGTCAACCGGATCTGTCTGGTTGGTGCGTTTTTCTGCATCAACAATAACAATATGCCTTCGAGTTAGGTTGCAATGGGAGTCATATCCGATTCTTCAGCTAAAGAGTTAATGCTTTTTTCCCACCTAAATAATGGTTTAATGACATTTTCTCACCAAAGAATTTTAAAATACTATTTTATTACTCAAATTTATATTTAAGTGGTGAACAGAGAGCAAATTCAGTCTAGGTTGATAGGGCTTTTGAAGAGAGAGGCCGATGAGTCTTTTGATGGTAAGGATTAAACAGAATTTGACTTGAGAGATGGTTGTGTAAACCCTAATCATTTGATTGTCAGAGTCGGCGGGAGTAAGGTTTGAGAGGTTTTGGTGAGTGATGATCGGGGAAGAGAATGGTAGTGGTGTAAGATCGCAACGATGTCGAAATAAAAAATGGAAACGAACTATAAATTTGAGTAATAAAATATTATTTTAAAAGTCTGTGAATGAGAAAGTTTCATTAAGCCATTGTTTGAGTGGGAAAAAAGTTGTTTACTCTTTAACTAAGATATTTTCATAATGTATGTTTTCAAATTGTAATTAATTAATTTAGAAAATATATTAATAACAGTTATAAAATTTTGCCCAAGATAAATCACTTTCTTTAATTTTTTATTTCTAATATCTACAATAAAAAGAATAATACATTTGAATTACTTTAACTTTTAATTTGATTTAAATGTCATATAAAAATATAAATAATACTATATATATATATAT
>WYDK02000002.1:2823993-2836243 GCA_009867345.2 Toxicodendron radicans
GGAAATTAACACAACAAAATGACTAATTAATTACTAATATCATTTAAGTTAGATCTAATTGTTCATATAAAAACATGTTAAGTCAGTCTTTGTAATTTTATTAATTAAAGATTCATTTATCTTTCTTTACATGTATCATATTATTATTTTTAATTTGACACCTACGATATCATTTTATTTCAAGAGATTAAAGAAAATTCCAGCAAATATTGTTGATGGAGACTCTACTGATATTGAGGTTAATCAAATCCCATTAGAAGAAGAAGCCCCACCACAGCGACAACAACACCAAGTAAAAGAAGCACAACCTTCGATCGAGGTGTTCAATTTAGATGAGCTTGAAACTGATCCAAGATTAAGGATACCAATTAACGAGATTTGTTGTACTGATAAGCTAAAAGAGAAAGTTCGAAGAGCATAATTGTTGAAGGGTCCTTGCCAACCTAAAGATCATAACTTTCCTTTCACTTTGTTCAAAGATAGAAAGTGCATGTTTACATCAGAATGGTACAAAGAAGGTCCAAGTTGGATGAAATATAGTGTGGCAAAAAATTGTATCTTTTATTTGAATTGTTATCTTTTCAAAGCCAATTATGGTAACCAAGAAGGTCGTGAAGTTTTTATGAGTAAGGGATTCAATAATTGGAAAGATAAAGCATAAGTGAAAAAAACATGTTGGAGATAATTCTAGTACTCATAACCAATGTCATGCCAAGTGTGTTGATTTGATGAACCAAAGGCAACATATCGATGTAAATCTAGCTTGCGTGTCTAAAAAGGTCAAGTTGGACTATCGCATTCGCTTGAATGCATCAATTGATTGCATTAGATTTCTTTTACATCAAGGATTGACATTTCATGGTCATGACGAGTCGGTTGAATATGAAAATCAAGGTAACTTTATGGAATTGTTGAAGTTTTTATCTAATCACAATGACGACATAAAAAAAGTTGTGCTGGAAAATACTCCGAAAAACAATCAAATGATGGCCCCCAAAATCCAAAGGGAATTAACTAGTGTTTGTGCTCATTTGACGACCAAGAAAATCATTGCAGAAATTGTAAGAGATAAACAACCGTTCTCTTTGCTAATTGATGAATCTCGTGATGTGGCTGTGAAATAACAAATGACTATTGTTTTTCGCTATATGGACAAAATTGGTTGTGTTATTGAACGTTTTATTGGGGTGGTGCATGTTAAGAATACTTCTGCAAAGTCTTTGAAAATTGCAATAGATGCCTTTTTTGTAAACCATGGATTGAGTTTGACAAGTTTATGGGGGCAAGGTTACGATGGAGCAAGCAATATAAGGGGTGAGTTCAATGGTTTGAACACTTTGATATTGAGAGAAAATAAATCAACCTTCTACATTCATTGTTTCTCCCATCAACTGCAATTGGCGTTCGTCAACGTTGTAAGTAACCATTCAGCATTAGGTGAGTTTTTTCAATCTCTTTCTATGTTATCAAACACCGTAGCAGCATCTTGCAAGCGCATATATCTTCTACGTGATAAACAATATGAATATGTGATATCTTTGATTTCTAATGGTGATCTTCAAATGAGACGAGGTTTGAATCAAGAATGCACTATTAAACGACCATGAGATACACGTTGGGGTTCACACATATGGACAATTAATAGTGTCATAAACTTATTTTCTTCTGTTGTTGATGTGCTCAGG
Source organism: Toxicodendron radicans (assembly GCA_009867345.2). Taxonomy (NCBI): domain Eukaryota; kingdom Viridiplantae; phylum Streptophyta; class Magnoliopsida; order Sapindales; family Anacardiaceae; genus Toxicodendron; species Toxicodendron radicans. The sequence goes on from WYDK02000002.1 coordinate 2,825,679, forward strand.
GTGATTGAGATTAAAGAAGACGGTTGGCAAAGCAAAAGTCAAGCAAGGAGTTTATTATGAATCATGGAAAATTTTGAATTCGTCTTTTTGTTATTCTTAATGAAAAGAGTATTGGGAATCACAAACGAATTATCACAAGCTTTACAAAGAAAAGATCAAGATCTTCTTAATGCCATGCAGCTTGTACAAATTTCGAAGCGTCAATTGCATAAAATGATAAATGAAGACATTTACTTCGACATGTTGTTAAAAGAAGCTTATGATATGTGCAAAGATAATGACATACCAATCGTGGAGAACATGGAAGATAACTTTGGGAGGAGAAAAAGGGGGATTGTGCCCATTACTAATAAACATCATTTTAAGGTGGAATTGATGTATACAGTTTTGGATAACATTCAAGAAGAACTCAATAATCGTTTTGATGAAGTAAATATGAGGTTGTTTCAATGTATGGCATCTATTGATCCAAGTAACTCTTTTGCTGCATTTAACAAATATAAATTACTTGATTTTTGCAAAGTTCTACCCTGTCGATTTTCCTCAACACGATATTTGGTTGCTCTATGATCAACTTGAAAACTACTATAAGGATGTTAGCACTAACGCCAATTTCACTCATGTCGAACGGATTGCTGACCTTTCTAAAAAAATGGTTGAGTTTAAGAAGGATGTTGCTTATGACAAAGTTTTCTTGCTTATTAAATTAGCATTGGTTTTGCCCGTGGCTATTGCAACAGTTGAAAAGGTGTTCTCTGCAATGAATTTTGTGAAAAATAGTTTGCGTAATCGAATGGGAGATGAGTGGATGAACAATTGCTTGGTGGTTTACATTGAAAAGGAAGTTTTTGCTACAATTGAAAATGAAGATATCATTGAGCACTTTCAGAATATATCAAAGCGAAAAATCGTATTAAATTGAAGATCTTCAAGTAAATCATTCTAACTTTATTTTTTTGTCAGTATGTAGAGGATGTGTAGATCTTTAATCTAAATGGTTGAGTTTTGATATTAAAGGCTGGATTTGGAGTTATATAGTTTGAAGTTTGACTGTTTTTTTTTAGTGATTTTAATTATGTATTTTACTTCTGTTAGAGTTATGATTGAACTCTAAATTTGTGTGAAATATTTTTGGTGGATTGTGGTTGTTGTAAATTCTTTTGATTATAATGGATTTAAGTAGATCGCTAGATTCTTGTGGTTTTTGCTCTCTTCACATTGAAGAGGTCTTTCCACGTAAAAATTTTCTTGTGTTTGCTTGTGAATTGGATGTTATTTTCAACATATTTGTTCAAGTTTTTGCTTCTTATAGATTTATTCAAGTAGGAATGTGTTGTGTTATTGCATTCTTTCTTTTCAAGTTATATATATTGTATTATTTTGTTTGCTTAAGTTTTGGTAGTTTTTTAAAAGTTTTCACTAGTTATTTGGCTAAGAATGGCGAAGCTGTGAAGGCCCCTCCTCGGCAAAAATCCTAGGTCCGCCACTGAGTAGAGTGGTGGCGTCAATTAGGTGGTGGGTGAGAAATATGTTTTGGGAGAAAGATAATAGTAATTAGGTTTTTAAAAGAAAAGATTTAGGATATTTTTATAATTTTAAACTCAAATAAGGGTATTATGGTCATTTTGGTATCTTTACACCTGTCAAATAACAGTTTCACTAACGGATCTTAACAATGGGTGGGAAAGTGTCATTTCTCCAAACCTTGGGTGGGAAAATTTTGTTCTCCCCTTGTCATAACATCATAAAATTGAATATATTTGGACTTTAGATTTTTAGGCCCAATAGATTTCTTCGCCCATTTAGATCACATTCCACAAAATCCTTTTCAAACAGAAACCCTATATTCTGACCAAAAAAAATAAAAACAGAAACCCTATATAAATCCCCCACAAAACCCTAACCCTAACCCTAAATTCCCCCGCCCCATCCAAAACCCTCGTTTCAGGTCAGTCCACGCACAGCCTCTCCCACACCCTCCGATTCACCATCAAAATGGGCCGCGTCCGTACAAAAACTGTGAAGAAATCTTCACGCCAAGTGATCGAACGTTACTACTCTCGCATGACCCTGGACTTCCACACCAACAAGAAGATCCTCGAAGAGGTCGCCATCATCCCCTCGAAACGACTGCGTAACAAGATCGCTGGGTTCTCCACCCACTTGATGAAACGGATCCAGAAGGGTCCGGTTCGGGGCATCTCCTTGAAGCTTCAAGAGGAGGAGCGTGAACGGCGCATGGACTTTGTCCCAGATGAGAGTGCCATCAAAACTGATCAAATTGAGGTCGATAAGGAGACACTTGACATGCTTGAAGCTCTTGGAATGAATGAGATTCCGGGTATTGTCCGGGTCGACCCGGTTTCAACACCCGCACTGGAGTTCGGGCGTGCTGGTGGAGCTAGGAGGAGGTATTAAAGAGTGTGGAATTTAGTGGGTGTCTTTTTTTTTTATATATTATTTTTAGTGTTTTTGTTATCGAATTTTGTGGTAAAATTTTGATTCAGAATGAACATTTTAATTTTTCTTTTTTGGAAAAAATGTGGTGTTATGCTAACCGAATAGTCTTTTTTTTTTGTTATTTTTATGTGATATTATTAGTTATAAATTTGATTGATGTTACAGACTTCATAAGGTTCATAGTGATAATTTCTGCAGAAGATAAAGTTTCGAAAGTTGCAAAGTCAAAAGAAAAATGCCATTGACCTTGTTTGAGGTTTGATTTATTCTAGTTGAAAGAATAGGTGGAAATCCCACTTACCTATGAAATTGTTAATTCTTTACTAAAATTTGTTAATGTTTATAGAATTTATTTGAAACTTTTGTTGGTAAACCTTTTGAGTATTTTTCGAATTGAGTTTTGCTTAAAATCATGTTGAATCTCAGAATACTATGATATATAATATTCAAAACTATGCTGGAGGAAGTAGCAAACTGGGACCTGCAATCTAACCTTAAATACTATTCTAAGTTTTTGGTTAGCCTAGTATAGCATTCTTTGATACTGTTTCAGGACAATGCGATAGCATTAAGCATAAGAGATTGAACTAATGATTGAAATATTTCTAATCCTCTGCTTTGTTCTCTGTAACCATTACTTGAGCACTGCATGTATGGAGTTTGCACGATAGTTTGCTCGCATCAAACCTGCCTGAAATTTCAATAATTCATTACCACTCTCGTCCTGCCTAACAGCACCTCATCTTTTTTTGCTTTGAATCCCTCTTACCAGTTAAAATTTACACGTTAGGGCAAAATTTCATTAATTTGTGCTAAGATTTTTGTATTAACTAAGTGGCAGATGAATTATGCTAAAACTTTGCTGCAAGCAGATCCTGTAAACACCATGTATGGTCTTCAACCATTCTTCAGTTTGAGCAAGTGAACATCAAGGACAATATTATGTCCAGTAAAGCAATTTTTGGAGAAAACTAGCTTCATTATGCTCATTGTTCTGTAGTCTCACTCTGTATAGGAATAAAAGCATTTCAATTTTATTAAAAAAAACACTTTAATCTGCATTTGTTTCCAATAAAAACAAGCAAAATTAAATGAGGGTAATCAACTACAAACGATATAATTCAGAAAAGAAACTTAAGAAACCAGATTTTTCAAGTTTTTCCTGATGCACGATTGGTAGTGCTGAAACCTCCATCTACAACAAGGTTCAGCCCACTCACATACTTCGACTCGTCACTTCCCAAGTACAACGCAGCCTCAGCTATATCTTCCTCCTCCAACACTACCTCTTTCAAGTTCGCCTTGGCAGAAACCAACTCCTGTGCTGCCGTCTTGTCGATTCCACCCATTGCATTCCTAAGTGTTGGCGTTGGTACTCCATATGGGGAAATGCAGTTAACTCTAATCCCATACTGCCCTAATTCAGCACACAAGTTCTTGGTTAATCCCACAACAGCATGCTTTGATGCTATGTATGCGTGTGGAACATCACCAGCTATCACTGAAGAAACACTTGCTGTGTATATAATGCTGCCTTTCTTCTGTGGAATCATTACTCTTGAAGCATGTTTTCCCATCAAGAGCGCACCATAAACATTTACACTGAAAACCCTCTTGAAGTTTTCATAATTAACTCCTAAAATTTTCGGATCCCTGTTCCCTATTATCCCTGCATTGCTAAACACTATGTCAAGCTTACCATACTTTGAGATGGCAGTATCAATTGCATTCTGCACATCAGGTTCACTGGAAACATCACAATGGACATAAGAAATGGAATTTTTGCAGCCAATGTCATCACAGACAGCGTGACCCAGATCATCTTGGATATCTGCGATAACAACCTTGGCACCATTTTGGATGAATAGCTTCACGCTGCTCTCACCAATGCCAGTGGCACCACCAGTAATCAACGCGACCTTTCCTTCTAGCCTGCATATAATTGAATGATTAGATGGTTGATTTATCATCAACACAATGGAGTAACAGAACTAAGACTATTAAAGACAAGTATTGTTAACTTACCTCTTGGCAATAGAACCTAGCAAAGTAGAGCCTTTCATCCTATTAAGGCAGAATGTTTGTTGAAGTTTGGGTGATGCATTTCTTTGTATATATATATATATATAATAATAATAATATACACAAACATCGGATTTGATTATAATTAACAAAAACAATTTCTAAGGAAGAAATCAGAACATTACTGGCATTATTGTCGAAAATTTTTGGAAGTTTTGCCTAGAAGTAAACTAGTGCGTCCAAATTTGGGCACTTAAGTGTTTGAATAACTTACCATCATGTTGATCATTAAGAGACAAAGCAAGAAGGTAAAAGGGGTCAGAAATGGAAACAGGTGAAATTATTCTTATTCTTGGACAATGTTAGCACAAAATAGCGATTCCTTCAAGAGTTTTGTTTGTTGCACGAAGTTTAAAAACTTTGGAATCATAACAAATTTAAAACATTAGGGTGCTTTTTCTAGGTTTTGCTTATTAGCATATGATTTGATAGGCAAGTTAAACTTCTTGTGTTGTTGTGGACTTCTTAATTTTTCTTTTCTATGCAAAGTTTGTGAAAATTGCACGCAACTGTTAACTTCAGCTTTATTCAACTGAAGGAAGCTTGTTGACTAGCTTTGTGAAACCAGTCAACAATCAAATTTGGTAGAAATGCACTTTTTATGCAAAATGCAAAACTATGGAGCCCAGAAGAAAACAGAAACTAGCAATAGTCCATAGCGAGAATCTACAAATAATGCATTAATACAAGTGTTTTGTATCAAGGAAAAACTTTGACACTAAAAACCCCCTGTATATAGAGCATCACATACAAACATACCTGAGTAACAACAATGTTCAGAAATTTGACAAAGAGCCCGATGGCATCTAGTTACAAGATGATTGTTCCGACTGTTGACAGACCCTTCAAAGTTACAAACTATAATGATACAGTGTCTGAAATTTCATACATTACTCACTTGAATTTGCAAGCCCAACCATGTTAAGCATATGGCGGTCCTCCTTAAATCTCTCTAATATGGTACCTTTGACAGCATCCTGATTCTCTTTCTGTGATCCCTTAATAACTCCCCAGCATTCTATCACTTCTGGATATATTTGACTGGTCTTGGAAAGAGAAGGGCTGCCAAATGTGGTACAAGTGAAGGTATGCCCTTGGTCAAAGCCCGCCGAGAGGAAAAGACCAAAGTGATTGACACGTCCTCCAAAACCAATTCCATTGGGGATGCTCTCTGAAGTGAAATTGACAGCACACTGCCCATACAAGGTAGCAACATAAATTATTTGCACACAAATAACCACCACCAGATTAATATGTATAAAGTTGATTAACAAATTCTCCCTTCTTCGACCACAAGGAGAAATGTTAAATGGGTAACTTCCTACATAGTAATGTAAGATGAACAACACAGGACCAAGGCTGCATGTTTGATAACCATTTTAAGGTTTGAAAATTAAAAGTTGCATCACTTATTTACTGTAAGGTGGCTTTAGTTATGGAACAAATTCACCACTTGAAATCAAATTTACCTAAAATTTGCTAAGTGCTTCATGTGGGAAGTCCTGAAAGCCAAAACAATTGCACAAGAGAGTCCATAAAATTTTGGTGGAATTACAATAATCATTCAACCATAAGTTTTTTAGTGCTAAGTTTTTTTGTTTCATTAAATGGATCCCAAGTTTCTGCCAACAAAGATTCAGTCAGTTTGCAAGCCAACTAAATTTCTTTTTTACCAAAGTCATCTATCTTTTTTGTTTGGCAAGTATATGCATTTAAATCCAACAAAACAAAAGATGGATGCAGCAAATTTTGTGCCAGTCAACAAATGAGATCAATGTCTACAAGGCAACATAAAGTGGCAGGATACTTTTTGCTAAAAGCCAAATTTTCTTCCCGGGAATGGAAGGCTACCGGGAAGGCTCTATGTTGTCCAAATGTCTTACTCTATCTAAACACCATTATTGAAATGATAAAGAGTATAAATGTATTAGGATTCAAATAGGTGCTCGTAAGGGTTTATTTACTAACAGCATGGAAACATGCAAAATATAATTCCCTTGTTCCTTATCGAAAAATAAGAAATACAATGAATTCTATTAGCAGTAACAAGAGGCAAGCAGTATAATCTGGTGATCCTTGAAATCACAAATTTAAATTTATGTTTTTTTTTTCCCAAAAAAAAATGAAAAAGAGGTAGAAATATTACCCATTGTAGATGATTGTTTGCTCCAGTAGGCCTGAAAATAGCTGCCTCTGGGTAGAGCTGAAAAAGAAAAGATTTCATATCTCCATAGAAATCACCATGCTTCTCCCAAGGCTGAGAAGCATAACCTCCATATATGTATCCTTCTTTGTCCTTAATAATCAACAAAGTAGGTCCTTCATCATTTCTGCAGGTCAAGTGAACAATTACCCATCCACTTCTACTTAAAATATACTTCCAGCAACCGAGATTCTGAAATAAAATCAGAATATATTTGACATTTATATTTCTCAGAAGAAAAAGAGAAAGAATTCAGACACAAAGATAAAGACAACAAGGGATATTATTATTATTTCAACACATGAGGAAACCTATACTATACAAATTACCGAAGCCATACATATGGAAGTTATCTACAGGACCTTTTACTCAAATGGCTTCTTATTATACTAGCTAAAGAAGTCAACCCAAGAGCCTTACCATTAATGCCAAAGTGAAACATTTACTACCCTTTGCATATCATATCCCACAAAATCTCTGACAACAGAGTTTAAACGGTCTAATATTGATAGAGAAATTTCAATATAAGTCATTAAACAGCACAAATATCCAACAGTAATTCATGCATATTAGGACTGCAAAAGTATGTCCCTTTTTAAATTTGCTCAGAATATTACATGCACTCATGAAAATTCAAAAACAGACAATAAGTGGCAGTTGACTACAAAATAATACATCAACATTGCTAAAAATCAAGTTAGAGACGTATTAGATTTTCATGGCTATCAGATAAGTACATAAACAGAAAAGTTACTCACGATATGCTGCCCAAGAATGTGTTGAAACTTAAGCCATTCAGAGCACTATGATACAAGAGGTTCCATTCCTCCAGTTCTTGCTGGGAAAGAGCCCCTCCAATGTGCCATGCATATTCCTTCCTCAACAATAAAATACTAGAATCAATATTCTCTAAATGCAGCAATCGAGGAACTTGACATCCTAGTCTTCCTACACAAGAACAATTTAGACTTGTGATTAGATGTCTCAGACATGTGAAAGTTCTAATGAAGGTTTACATAAAAATATCACAACTTCTGGCCACTTCAGAACATATAGTAAATATTATTTGTCTCATTTTTAACTCAGAAACGATTGGGGTATTCATTATAAAGGAAATAAGCAAAACCTGTGACTACACATACAACATGGCCAATAGAAAAAGACTAATTTGAAGATCACCAATCCACATCATACGGATCATATGTATTTTAATTAATCAAGTTAAATTAAAAGCAGAATTAGTACACTTTTATTTTACATCATTATATCCAATCTCTGAAAATAATACTAATAGGTAAATAAACTAAACAGAGCAGCCAGAAAGTGGGCACAAATAACTGAAGAAGAGCAATGGACCTGGATCTGGAGGCATCAATAAGCTTCCAAGAAACTTCCTGGCGGATGGAATAAGTGTGCACCAAGCTTTGAAATCTTCAAAAGACATAATTTCCTCATTACATCCTTCATTCTTTGAAAAAGTTCCAGCATTAAGAAATACATTCACACTGTCCTGATGAGAACTTGAACCACTTCCAGAAATCTTCATGGAAAATATACTGTCCAGCATTGCAATTAGAACAGATTCTAGATCTGACCTGACACCAGATTCCAAAATTTCATACCGATCAAACAGAAGAAAATAAAAATAGATATCAAGATAAATGAGCACATTACATACAATATCAGAAAAGAATGATTATAGCAATAAAGTCTTCAATCGACTTGGTTGCATTTCTTAATTTTGATGTGTTATGATTTATTTTATTTCATATTTTCTTTTTTTGGTCTTATCCTATGCAGGAAATTTTCACTAAACAATGGCTAGTTACACCTTCAACCATTATGTAGTCAAAAAATAAACCATAATGCGAAAATCAACTAGGTAGCATCAGAATAAAAGCATATCAAATTTCATATTGAAGAAATAAAACTTTTACAAGAAAAAAGAAGAAAAAGTAAATAATAATTTTTTATTTTTACCTCCCCAAAATGCCATCATCATTGATGTCCACTAATTGATAAAGAAACTCTTCAATTTCATCTCTTGTTCCTTTCTCATAAGTAGCCTGAGTTATGTAAAAGTTTAAAAAACAATTTGAAGAGAGAGAGAGAGAGAGAGAGATAAATATGGGTCAGACACTTGAGACCAATGTTAACTTAAATGGGACAAAATGCTATTGTTTATTTATCTTAATATAGCAATTTTGAGAGTTGTAGAGTTTTCCTACTCAATTCATAATTGATGAATTAAGATAGAAGAACAGTTTTGTTGATACTTGTTTTTAGTTCTTACAGTAAAGTGTGTGTTTATGTGGAAAGAGGTGGCATAATGACAATTTTTTGTAAATCCAACTGAAAGAAGGGTACAAAATGTATGAAAATTAGCTAGAAGTGCAAATACATTTGTGAGTGATTTCAACAATTCATAATAGCATTCTCCAGATCTTGGGTGTCTGGGGCTCATTAAGGTAAACAATGTTACAAGATAAATTGGAACACAATCAGGGTGCCGACAGGGTGGCCAACAAAAACTCACCAACACTTAAGGTAGCGAGGGTTCCAATAAATGAATTGGCTAATACCCCTTTGAAGTGTGTTTATGTATTTGTAAAGTTTTTTAGCATACATTTCATTGAGAGAAATTTCTAGGTAGATTATAATAAAAAGGCACAAATTTTGAGAGAGGCACAAAATGATAGAATTTAAAATGAATGAATCAATATATCTCCCTCTCATCTCATTTTGAATTTCTTTTTATACTGGGAATAGTAGTAGCTCAATGAACCACTTGTTCATATATTATCAATTATGGTTTCCTTGGCCAACTTACAACTAATATCCTTATTTAGCTACCACTCATCTATTCTATGACGCTATTATCTTCTACCTCTCACAAATTTTTACTTGTTTCATTCTCTTATCTGCTAAGGACCTTCTGTCCATAAAATACATTACAAACAACTCATCAACGCATAAACCCAATAAAAGGGATATTAGACCTTGCATTAAAACTTAACTTTATTGACTCAAGTGTTGAAGGATACAATTTCCTTGAACACTTGAGCGTCACAGGGTTTCAGCCAGCCACCACAGTGGTGCCCCCCAAACTACTCTTATTGTCTTGCATTTATGTTAGATCACAAAAATTCCCCAGATACCACTGCTTTATGGCTTAAACACATACATTGCCTACAAGCAAAAAACAAGTATCAACAAGTTCGAAGTATACATCCCATTTTAATTCAAAATTTTATAGTCTAATGATCACAATCACAGCAACATTTACTATGAAATGTAAATACGTTTAATCATAAGTATATGCATAAGACTATCGCTTATCGTTGAATAACAATACTTACTTTAGCGACTACAAGGTCTTCGAAAGAAAGTTTCCGATCCCTGCGTTTCTGGGTAGCTAAATAAAACATTCTTTCTCCAACAGGACCATTCAATCCAAAATATACCTAAACCATTCAATCCAAAATATAACTAAAACATTACACAATAAAATACCAAAAGAAAAGGCAAGTGGGATTATGAAAAAAAAAACCTGAAAAACAGAGGGAGATATGTGCTTGGCGTTGTTTTGCGACTGGGCAGCCAGCGAAATGCACAATGATTTGAGTTCTTCAAGTTCATTTTGAGTGAATGCTCTAAAAAAACATAAAATTGCTCAAGTTTTATAAATAAAGAAAGATTGATTGAGAGAAATTAAAGAAAGAGAAAAACCTGGAAGCAGAGACGAAGCGAGGGTCTGCAGGAGGTGATTGAGCGTTACCCATTTGATTTGCTTCCCGATCGGCTACACTTCTGATATATA
>WYDK02000002.1:2836343-2851451 GCA_009867345.2 Toxicodendron radicans
GCTCGTAGAGTACATGTGGATGAGAGCTATACATTGCTCACGTGGCCAAGATTCCAAATCCATGCTTCAACCGAGACTGATCGGCAACAGAATAAGAAAGAATAGAAAGAAAGAATAAAAAGAAAGAAAGAATACATTGCATACTTGCATACTTTGCATATAGAAAGAAAAAAAGAAAGAATAGAACAGAAAAATAAAGAAAGAACAGGAAGAATAAAGAAAGAATGCATGTCATGTTTGCATATTTGCATATTACATTGTTGTGTTTGCATGAGATAGAAGAATAGAAAGAAAGTGCAATAAGAAAGAACTGAAAGAAAGAACAGAGAATGAACAGAGAAGAGAAAGAAAGAAAATTTTGATTGTGCTTGTTTAGAACTAGAAAGAAAGAACTAGAATGAGAAGAATAGAAAACTTAAGATTGAGAAAGAAAAGAACAGAGAAAGAAAGTAGCTAAGAATAGACAGATAGAAACAGAACAGTATGGTTAGAAAGAAATAGAAAGAATAGAAAGAAAAAAGATGTTTTTTTTTTTTTAATAATGTGGAGTTATATGGTTTAACGGGGTTTGGTGGTTTGATTTACTTACTGAGTAACTAGTGCTCATCCCGTTAATTTAAATCTTGCAGGTACTAAATGAGTCTGACTAGCGCGGAGGGTCGACGAGCGAGGGACGTTGCGGCCACTGTTTTTGCACGCCCAGATTTTGTTCATATACATAGACTTTGCTTTTGATTTTGTTTTAAATATGTTTATGTACATATTTACAATTTGTATAAAAAGGAAAACCGCGCGGTATTGTTTTCACTGTATAATATATATATACAGATGATGTAATTTCAGATATTTTACATCTAATAGTCAGAAAGTTAGAATGCATTACACATCACCTCTAATCAAAATCTACCTTAATATTGGTTTGGCAACCATCTTCCCATGGCATCCATTTCAACTAAACAAGTCAATAGTTAGATACGCACAAATCTAAGAATTTCCAAACCAATAGAGATGAAACCCATAATTCTGCTAGCCTTCACCTATTCTTTTAAGCATCATTCAACGAGTATTGGGAAAAGCAGAGTGAGCATTTCCATTTTTCTGAATATCTCTAGCACATCTACTACTGTTTTTAGCATTTTATACAAAGGATAGTATCCACTTATCCAGTGGTATACCAATTAAGTAAAACTTCATCGTTACAACTGGATTCATCAAAAAATTTGACTTTAAAAACTTATTAGATTACTACAGTACAAGAATTATGTAAAACTGTGAGATCATCTAAAAAAGGCCTATATAGCTCTTTTTAAACTTTCATTTTTTTTATAAGGGATGCTTGTCTTTGTAGTGAAGATCATAATATTTCCTACGTCTGTTTCTAAATTAAAAACTTATGATGCTTATTAAATCTCAACTTCAGTAATAAAAATCATTAGTTCTCCCGTGTTTATTAATTGGTGGAAGTCTACTCTACTCTTTTGATGTATCATTTGTTCTCCCGTATAGTGTTGGAAAAGTGGGCGGGTTTGGCCCAGCATGGGGCGGGCCTTGCCAATTGGCTGGTCGGGTCGGGCCGCCAACTTGTGCGGGTCAGATTCAGCCTGCACATTCTTGTAATAGGGATGGTCCAACCTAGCCCTATAACCCTAACCCGAGTACCTGATAGGTTAGCATGCACATTCTTGCAGGGACGGTCCAACCTAGCCTTATAACCCTAACCCGAATACCCGACAGGTTAGCATGCGGGCTGGGCCCAATTCTTTTTTATTTTTAATGTTTTTTTTATTTTGTGTTATTTTTTTTAATTTAACTTTTTAAATATCAATTCAATTTTGAAAAGTGGTTTTCTTTTTTTATTGAGCTGCACGTAATTTGTAAATCCTTTGACTCCATTCCAAGTATATAGGTTTTATATCACATTTTTCATTTTATTTCGACCATATATTTTTGGTAGTTATGGAGGAGGGATATCGACCAGAGAAAGGAATATAAAGACCATATTATAAGACTATATTAAATATAATATGATTTGATTGATAAGGTTTAATTAAGAAATTTGATTTTTTATATTACATTTTTTCTTAATCAAGAAGTTTACATGATCATTTAAGGCAAATTCAAATAAAATTATAGGTGTTATATGTAAACTATTCACGCTAACCATTAAATTTTAATGCCCCTTCAACTTATAATAGTTTCAAAAGTTGACTATCTGTGTTTGGTAGATAGAGTAGATATGGATTCCTTTTCAAGTATTGTACAATTAAACATGTTTGACCTCACCTTTGAACACACTTTCTTTCTCATTGCTAAGTAATGACTGAGTCGATTAGTAGAAATTCAAATGAATTCTATCTATTTGGAGATAATGAACATTAAAAATATAACCAGCTGTGACTCATCATTCCACAGCTGTTTCAAGACTCTGCTCAACAATATTTCTTCAATTTGTCTTTGTTTTATATTATTCTGAATTTTAATTTGACATATATAATAACTATTGTTGTAATAAAAGGATTATGAGAACGGAGCTGTTCACGTAGCTTTAGTTTGCATTAAAGTTGGTTTATTTTGCTTAATCCTCACGTAATTTTGCTAACGATGATGATGCACAAGATTTTTGGCAGATTTTCATAACGATTATTTATTATTTGAAGGGAAAAATAGGTTTTTTTCAAATTAATACTTGAAAGGCAAAATAAGTTTTTGAAAAAAAAAATTGTTATTGTTTTTTTATTAATTTTTGGTTGGCCCGTTGGACGGGTTGACCGTTAGACCTGACGAGTTTTTTTTTTATTAATAAACAGTAATCCATCGGGCTGACGGGTTACCATATACAACCCCAACCTGCCCGACAAGGTATGCCCGGGCCAAGCAGGCTCATGCCCATTTTTCCACCTCCATATTTATTAATTGGTGGAGGGTCTAGTCCACTCTTTTGAATCATGACACAACGTCACATGTCAAAAGCTAATGCAATCCAACTACAAGGGTAAATTAACAAAGTTGACAAGAAGGTGAACAAATTACAATTAGGTTTTAGAGGTTATCATAAATGAAAATCATAAACTTCTTGCGGCCCCACTTGCTTCTAGCAAAATATTTCGGCAAACATGTGATTGGGAGCAGATTGAAATTCTGAGAACAAGTTAGAACATTTTTTAGGAGATATAAAGTGATCGCGATAAATCACTTGCACAAAAATAAACAATATGGCCAGCTAATATTTATTCCAGCAAAATCTTAAAAGGCATAATAGCATATTAACACAAAGGTTGATATGAAACTTCATAAATCAAAACCAATTTCTTTATCTAAAGTCATGTCATTCAAATTTCATTCCACAACCCAACATTGAGCAATACAACAAAAGCTTTATTCACCTGATTCAAGGAAGAAGTGCACAATGATCAACAGAATCTGACAGCTTGTAGTGTACTATTAAATGTATGGAACATACTCTGCAAAATTACCAGCCAAAGGCTTCTACATCAAAAGTCCACCAGAAATCTTGCATGTTAAGTCCAAAAAAGGCAGTATCAAACGCAAGGTAGTCCAATTATGCGTAAAGTCTAAGTGTGAAAAATAAGTTGACCCATCACATATAAAACTTTCAAGGGTAGTCTTTAACTGATCCTCCCCATCCACTACTGCTTCGTATATACTTGTCAATGATACCAAATTCCTGATTCTGGGCTACCCGCCGAGAATAGTTCTCAGTTGAAATAGGGCCCTTCTTCAACCTCCTATAATAGATGATCTCCCAAGGCCATAAGCGAGAAGAACCAAAATAATCCTCTACAGGTAAATGCCTTTCATTCTCATCAGGAAGTTCCATGCCATAGTGCTTCAGAACCATGCTCATCTCCTCCGAAGATATGCTAATTGAACCGCCAGAGTAGGAACTACAAAGAGCTTCTGAATTAGGATTCTCTATAGATACTGGAATATGCACCATCAATGATGCTTCAGAATTTTGAAACTCCTTTGTCTCTTTCAAGGGCCCCAAACTCAAGCTTCCAGCTGTAAGCAGGACATTGTCTGGTAATGGTGTAGTTGGATTTGTTATTTCACAAAATGGCAAGGACACCTTATGGTTATCCTCATCATCCTTTTTCATAGGCTGCTCTTGATCCATTTCATCTTTCAGTTTGGAGGATGAAACCACGTTTTCATTTCTCATTGCCAACAAGTTGTTTTCAAGTTTAGCATCCTCCAACCTAGCATTACCAACCAGCAGCCCTTGCTCAACTAGAATTTCTTTTGGTTCAGAAGTGGCAGCATTATCCAGATGGCCTTTCGGATGCAACTGCACCTTGTTTGGAGACATTGGTAATGACTGACCAAGGGATACAGATACAGACAAGGATGTATGAGAGCTCAACCTTGACTTAGACTTCGAATAGGCAGATCTAGAATAGCATGATGTTGAACTAGACCTTGAATCGGATGACGCAGAACGTTCTCTGGAAGATACTGATCTTGATCTAGAGTGCAAACAAGACCTTGAAACAGGTTTATCAGATTGAGATGAGATTGATCTGGATTCAGTGCAATCAGAATTGAGGGGAAATGAAACTGACCTTTTTGCTTGCTTTTCACTGTGATTTTTCTGAGTTCCAACATCCCTCCTTTGCTTCTTTCCTCCTTGGTCCTTTCTCCAAACCCTGTCAGTTTCCTTTGCCTCAGGGGAGCTACTGTTTCGCTTCAACCTCTGATGCCTACCAATACCAGGAGCTTTCCTACCATTACCAAGTTGACTCAATGATATAGAGTCCTTATTGGATTGCCCCTTTCCATGAGAACTTGATTCATATCTTTCCAGCTTGCCTTTACCTCTAGCCCTTCTTTTGATGTCATCACCAAGCCTACATCCAATACTTGTCTTGAACTTTCTTTTTGAAACATTTTCCATGGCACAACTGCACATTTTGTGGCCTAAACCTCCACAATAGTAGCAAGCTTCCAGTGATTTCAAATCATTTGGAGGCTCTAAATGTGCTTCAGAAAGATTCTCTTCCCCCATTATCTCTTCAGAGTTTCGGGGAGCAGGTGAAACACCATAATAGGGTATGTGATGGTTTTCATCTTCACCCTTCCTGTCATAACCTTGGTAACGTTCAAACCGGTCCTCCATTTCATATTCAACACTATTGTCATTTGGTTGGTCATAAAAGTGTGCACCCCATCTATCATCGTCAACCACATCAGGTTCAACATTTCGACCTTCATCTAGTATATCTTCCCTATAATCAAAATGCTCTTCCCGAATGTAGTCATTAATTCTACCCTGATGGTAGTTTCTATGTTCATGAAGCATATCAACTGCATTAAAGTTTCTACCATGTCTAGCCGGTCGCTTAAAACCAGACCTGTAATTTTGTAGACCAATTGAATGCAGTTTCCTGTTACTACAATCTCTTCCTCTAGCAAAACTCGAATATTGTCGTTCATAGGATCTGGAAGTCTCGGTAAATTTTTTAAGAGATGTGGGTTGTTTATTAGACCGTGTAAGAGTCAATGGCTGCCCACAGATATTCCTTCCTTGTAGTGCTCTTAAAGCTTTTTCTGCATTCGGAGGGAAATCATATACTATAAAACCATATCCATCTTTCAATCGTATATCACATTGTCCAAACTTTTGGAAGACACGTTCAAGCTCAGCTCTACGAGTGCGAGATGATAAATTGCCAATATGCAAGGACATCTGTAACCAAAATTTTATGAAGAAAAAATTACTTTACCCAGTTGCAAACCAACAAATAAATTTAAAATTGAAGTTTTTATGAAAGTATAAATCTACATGCCAAGCTCGTGTTACAGAAAAGAAATTTAAACTTCATTCTTAAGAAGCAAAACCCTGGTCAAATGAGGTAAATTGGCTTCAATTGAAAAATCAATCTTATTTATGATCTTCAACATTCAATCTTAAACCATTTGCCTTTAAAAATCAATAGCTTAAACTAATAGATAAGTATCAAACATTACTTATGTCAGCGTGTAAACAAAATAACCCATGACACCCTCGCAATATAAGCGATTGAAAAAGAAAAGAGTATCTCGAAATTCTTTAGTCATAAAATCCGAACACTACCCAATACAGAGACCTCTCTGTGAACGTTAAAACTCCTTCTATTTCTCTCAATCCAAATTATAAAAATTTTAAAAACAAAGCAAAACAGCCTATATTCACTAAAGTTCGGTTATATTATCACTGCAAAAAAACAGCCAATAACTCTTCAAAAGAGAATTTTAGCTATCTGAATACACTTGAACATTAAAAATATAGCTAAAGGGCAATGAAAAACCCACAAACAAAAACCCACTAAACTTTACTCTCTAGTACTCCAATTTGTTAAGAAAAGTATACACTTACAAAGGAAGTTTCTTAAATCACTTAGTTCTCTCAGAACTTTCATCCAACACTAATAAGCATAATAAAGTAAGCAGAAAAAACTTACCTTACAAAAAATATCTGATGATAAACACCAGTACAAAGAAGTAAACACAGTATAAACCTCAAGTAAAAGCAGTGTGATTCAATCAGAGAACAAGTTTTGGTTGTGTTGATGTCCGAGATCTGAATTTTTTATCGCACTGAGTCTTCGCGAGTAAGTCAATTCACTTTGGGTCATGTTTACGTGGCACGTGTTCACTGGGTCTGGCTGTCATTTGAGTAGGCAAATTCTTCGTCTTCATCACGAAGGATGGAAACTTTTCTTATACGAGTTAATAAGAAAATTTCTAAGCTACTTAGTACCCCCTAGGTTATCCAAAATTTCAATACAGTCCCTAGGATATCGAAATTAAACCCCACCGCCCCCAACTATTATTTTTTCCGTTAATACAAACTTTTGACCCATTTTGATCTCTAAATGATACAATTAGGCTTAAAAATATGTTTTTGGAAGACTCAAAAGAGAAACGTAAATTTTTTAAATTTTTTCATAAAAATAACAAAAAATCATAAAATTATGTTTAATTCATAAAAGAGAGAGATAAATAGACCCTGAGGTTTGATATGATAACAAAATCCCCTATAATTTCTAAAATAAGAAAATCATTTTGCTATTAGTGAGCTATTAGAATATATGTTGTTATGAGTTAATAAATATTTATCAAATGTTAACCGTTTATTTAACACCTAATTCTTAAAAATAAATGATTTTTTCTTATTTTAAAAGCTTCAAGAAGATTTGTGTTATTTTATCATACCTTAAGGAAATTAATCTTTAACTCAAAAAAATATAAAGAAGCAAAAATCATAAAACATATTAGAAAAATTGACCAAAAACCTACCAAGTTCAAAAAAGTTCTTAATATATATATTGGTTTTTTAATTGTTTTGAAATTTCTAATGTGTTATAGATTTATTTTTGAATTTTTGAGATTAACTTAGAAATTTTTTTGAAATCTTTAGAAATGTTTCTAAAGCCTCTCTATAGTGATATTTTATATAGGAATAACCTCTATATAGTCATAAAAAATTACAGTCTCAACTTGAGATAGTTATAAATAAGAATAAATTTCACATTATAATAAGTTATATTTTTTTGTAATTCTCGTCTTAAGAAAGTTGTCTCCACATAGTAATAATTATATATATATTGCAAAAAAAAAAAAAAAAAAAAATATATATATATATATATGTTATGTTACATTAAAGGTTTAAGATGAAATAAAATATTTATCCAAAGTTGTTTGGGACAATGATTTATACTTTAGAATTGTTATCACATCTTTTAACTTGCGGGTACGTAATAACTCGCTAGTATGAACACATTCTTGTTAAAGCCAAAATATTTCTATCTTCTTGGCACAAAACTTTTTGTATTTCCATACTATCATCCTCAAGATTATTTCATTTATCTTCTTGTCTAATTGCAACAATGACTACTGAAACAATCAATTAAAATCCTAATACATACTATTAAAATGTGAATTATAAAATAATTAAGTCAAAACAATAATTTTGGTAACTACACCTCTATTAAGTTGTAACCTCCTCATAGTAATAAAATTAGTGTGTCCATCATTATGACTATAGAGAGATTTTACTGTATTGTAGAAACTTATTTTTATTGATGATTTAATAAGTCAAAAGTTAGTTTTAACGACAACCAAAAACTAGCTACAAAAGAGGTGGTTGGGTAATCTCAATATCACTAAGACAAATTGGCTATTTTGGATAATCAAGGGGTACTAAATAGGATTAGTCCTATATATAAATATATCTTAAAATTTTAATTGACTCCCTCAAGGTTAATTAAATAATAAAATATCCCTCGGGTCTAAAAAAGATAGAAATCTCTATATCATTAGTGAAGGATCGAAATGGCCTTAAGAGGGGGATGAATTAAGCTTTAAAAGCACTTAAGGTCACTTTTTAGCTATATGAGCAAATTTAAACAATTAGTAAACAATTATGAGCAAGCAAGTATGAACAAATATAAAGTAAGTTGCACAAAATAAAGAGAGAATGGAAGCGAGATACAAACACAAGCGATATATAGTGGTTCGGCCCGAACTCGACCTATGTCATCTCCGCCAAGCTTTGCCTCTTGGAGTATTCCACTGTCTCCCTTAGTTGATCAGTCGACCAAGCAAATTCAATACAAATAGCTTTCCTCTGAGTGTTATGAAACCTTTACGCACAACTGCTTCACAAAGTGCAGTTGAAACCTCTCTCTCACACACTAAGACTTACTTTCTCTCACTAGAATTGCCTTCAAACCCAAGAGTGAACCTCACTCTTTTACAATGATTTATAGAACAATGAAAAAACTCTCTCAAAAAGTAGATGAACACGTGTATAGCCCAATATAACCCAATCTACAAGATTACAAATGAAATATGTAGTCAGAGTATGTGTTAGAAAATGAGATTTGCAAGTGAAAGCTCTCTAAAATGATCTAAACACTATTGGTTTTGTATATGCAAGTTTTAGAATGTCAAAAGTTGTTTAGGTTTTGGGTTTGGCTGAGTTTATATAAGGGAGTTTAGAAAATATAGTCATTGCGCCTAAAAATTGCATTGAAAATTGTAGAATTCGATTGACCATCTTGAATCTAGTCGATCGGATTTAACATGACACCTACATAGCATCCATGTGGCACTAGCTATTGGGAAAATTCAACTGAAAAATTGATCAACTGGATTACAGAGCCCAAGAAATATGGCTTCTGTCCAATCCCTCTAAAACCCCAAAACTTTGAAATATGACATTTTAGACCAAATTAAAAATCTGAAACCCCCCAAACTTTAAAATATTATATTTTAGCCCAAAGTTAAAACCCAGAATCCGGATGCACGATCCGGTTGACCAAATGGGTTAAACTATAGAATATGAAACTTCGGCAAATAAAGTTTAACCCCCTAGGTTTGAAACGAGACATTTTGGCCCAAATCTGAACAAACCCAAAAATACAAGTTTTTGAGAGCTTTTCCATGTAAAATACTTTTTTAACCAAGACTCATGCTTTTACACTCAAATTAATTGCAAGGAAATATACCTAGACTAAGCTTTTGTAAATTCTTCATATTTCTTCATCCAACCTTTGTCTTTTCCCTCTTTAATATTTCTTTGAATGCATTGGGAACTTCCTTGTCATCTAAGTTCACACTTAAGCACAAGTCATTAGCAAACGTGCTTAGGGGCAAATTAGTTTTTTATCATCAAAATATGAGCATGATGACTCATTGAGTTAACAATTATACTTTTGAGGAAATTTTGTTATTTAATTGAATAACAAAATCCTCCTAATAAGTTTCAAAAATGATAGAAAGCTATATATTATTAGTGAATTGTTAAAATTTTATAGGGATTTTTACTATTTAATGAAATCTCATGGGATTGTTATTCTTAAATCTTAATAATAATACCTAAATGCCCTTCTAGCGATCATTAATTTTGACACCAAAAGCTTAACTACTCATTAACTATAGAAGAAATTTTATATTTTTGAAACCTCTTAGAAATCTTGTTAATTCATGAAACGTCTTAAGGAGATTACATCATTAACTCTATTTTAATTTAGTCTACTTTACAGTAATTAATTGCATTTACCCCCCTAAGGTTGAGGTCCACAAGTCCAAATCCTACATTTTAAAATACTAGGATATAATTCTGGTTTTTTAGACAAAAAAATCCTCTCAACTCAACATATATATCGTTTAGTTTGCTTGGTAATCTAGAATTTTCTCTTTAGAAATAATCTAACTTATGTCATTTCTATGTATAAAAGCTGTAAGAAATTGCAAAAAGGTGTGATGACATAAATTCTTTCCCAATATCAATTTCCTTAAGTATATAATGAAGTTTTAAAATAATGTTGATATTAGGCCTTTAGAGGATTCTTAATAAGTGGAGAATCCATTCAGGCCCAAGGTGGGCCAACGCCCTCCCTAGGCTTTAGAAAAAATGAAAGTTATTACATTTTGATCCCAATACTTTATAGATTAACTTCAATCTATAAAGTATTGGGATCTAAATGTATTCAAATAATCAAACAAAGGTCCCAAACTGGCAAAAATCACTTACCTCCCTAACTTTTACCCAATCTTGTTAAGTCCAAAAAATAAACTAAATGAAACTTTAATTTATAAATAAGACTCACCATATACAAATTAATCACTCAACCAACTTATTAAGCCGAAAAACAAACTAATGAAATTTTAGTTTATTACAAACTTAAAAAATTAAATTTTTGAGGTAGCTTAAACTCTTTATTACTTTATGAATGATATTCTACTTAATTTCTTTAGTTTAATTTACCTTTAGAAAATTAGGATTTTTTACGTATTTCCTATGTTAGTATGATTTTCTTTATTTGTTTTACCATATATTAGTAAACTTATAATTGCATTAAATAAAGAATAATATTGAAGTTTCTATATTTATTATTATTAAAAAAAATTGAAGTATATTATTTTTTTTAATTGTGCCCCCTCAATTGAATTTCTAGCTTTGCCATTGCATAATACTTATGTAGTTATTAAGATTCGGACTTAATAATGAAGTAGAAGTTGTTGGCTTCCTTTGTTTAAGTTTTCTGAATAACATTTTTTAAAAAGTATTTTGAGTTGAGTTGAGTTGAGTTGAGTTTAATGGAATAGGATTTGAATTTGAAAATGTAGAGGATAAATCTATGGTCAAGTTATTCGGTGTGATTGAGGCCACTGATGATCCAGTAGACCTGCAAAAACAAAGGAAACGAATGTGAAGCTCATGGGGGACACCGGTGTGATGTCTGTTGTAGGCACTCCGACGCTCAAGTCAGCAAGGCTAAAGGCTTATATAGTAAAGGCTGAGAGGGAGAAGGGTTTACCATAACTATGTGGCTAGGGCAGGCTTAGTAAAGTGGTCGGAGCACAACTTTACAGGAGCAAGGGGTGGTGAAACTAGTCGGAACTAGGCTTCACAGCGGGAAAAGGTGGCAGTTCTTGGGAGCAAGAACTTTTAGGCGTATTGGAGATGCTATTTGTCCATGAATGTTAAGAGGAATGTCCTCTGATTATATAGGAGTTTGTGGGACTTATTTCCTGATAGGATCATAAATCCTTAGCATTATCAAACTATGAGTCCTTTCCTTTTTGGAATAGGAATTCCTCGATTTAGGAAGTTTATCAATAACTTGCCATTATCGGATTATAGATGCCAATTTCAATAGGATATTGGATCTTGTGAGGAGGGGAAAGTGAATGAGACTCTCGAATCTCATTCTGGGGTAAATATGGGCAAAAGGGTCGGAACCCGTTTAAGCTTAAGCCTAGATGGAGGCCCAAACAATAGGATGGATAGCCGCATAGTAGGCTTTTAAGCGTAAGCCTAACGGGGTTGAGCTGAGGCATTGGGTCGTGTTATGTTTCATTCGTTTTTCCAGCCTCATCAGGCCCAGTACGATTTTTGGCCCATACAAACTTTAAGTTTAGTCACTTTTATTTTAACTTTGAAATAGTTTAGTGTTTGGCAATCTTAATTTTAAAAGTTGTTGTAAGTTCACATCAATCATTCTCACGCCAATAGTGTTCCTGGACATGTCTCTAGTGACTGTTAACCGACAATGATCCGACTACTAATCACGACAGTTCTAATTTTTCAATGTTATAAAAATGTTGACCTAATTGCTCTCCAGATGCTTACTTTAAAACCTAAAACTTAATGATGATTTTTATCATTTTAAAAACCTACAAAAAAGTTGTTATTAAATAAAACCTCGGCATTATTATCATTTATACTTGAGCTCATCTAGAGATGGCAATGGGGCATGCATTTCTGAGGCCCCGACCCGTCCCGTACAGGCCGACGATTCCCCGTTGTTTGTGGGGATGGGTTGGGGACAGGCCGAGACCAGGGATAGACATCACCCCGGTTTAACCTGGTAGTACATACATTAAATTTACTAAAATGCCCTTACAAATTATAATTAATTACAGAATTATCCTACATATATATTTTTTATTTGTTGTTATCTTGAAAGACATATATTTTTTAGTACTTTATATATATTTGATACTGTTTATAAGCATGTTCCAACTTATTTGATTTTATTGTGGTGATTAACCTGTAACTTGGTTGGAGATTTTGAATGGATTTTTTTTTTTATAACCAGGGTGTCTGGGTCGGCTTGCGCGCACCTCAACTAATCCTCCGAGCCATCGAGTGTCCTATAAACCCAATGAACCAGGGCAGGTCACAATTTTAATTGTGGTAGGATGGCCCCAAGGTTCGAACCCTGGAAGTCAAGGAAGGGAGCACACCTACTTGACCACCAGGGTAACCCCTTGGGGTTGATTTTGTATGGATTTACCATTTAGTTCTTGGATATTTGAATGAGGGTGGTTGAGTTTTATTTGTGAGAGAGTCAGGATGTCTTGGACTTAGATTTTACGTTGTTTGTTTCTATTTTTTGGATTGAAAATTGTGATTCTTGGTAAGGATGGGTTGGCACTAGGGGTTAAAAAATCCCTACTAGGTCGGGTTGGAGATTCTTCGCAATTCCCATAACAAGTACAGACTGAGAATGGGCCAAGTTCATGGGGGCAGACCCGGCCTAGGGGAAGGGGTCCCCGGTTCTGGCCCGGCCCATTGTCATCCCTAAGCTCATCCACGGATTCAAAGTGGTGAAACTATTACTGGAGTAAGACATACCATAACTAAACTTTAATGTTAGGGGGCGTTTGGTTCAGGGATTGTTGTATTAATTGAAAGATAAATAACCTTGAAATATTACTAGGAATGTTAGGAAAATGTGTTTGGTTAGGTTGGAATAAATTGGTGGGTATGTTTAATTGATATGTTTGGTTGGGAGGATAAATTGGTAGGTATGTTATGTAGATTACTAAATTGCCCTCATTTTAAAATATTAATATAATATTATTTTAATTATTATATTTTTAAATCATTTTCCTATACCCCATATATTTCAAATTCAACTAAACCACCCCAACCAATAAAAGTTTAAAAATTGCAAAGTCACCCACCACTAGATCTGGCCTTTTTAGGCTACAACAATACAAGTTACGAAAACAGCTCCACCCAACACACTATTGAGACCCACATCGGCCGCATCTTTACCCACAAAAGCAACAATACTTGCAAGCACATCAGAAGCTCCATTTCCAAATGGAAGCAAAGAAACTCCAGCAACAGTTGGTGGCAACTTCAATAAAGTCAAAAGCTTTTCTAAAGAACAACAAAAGTAATCTGCAATAGTATTTCCTAGTAAATAAAAAAGAGCAGCAAGTACTCACACCGAGCGTTAAAGCCTTCATGTTTGTGCAATCCGAATGAGCACGAACACGAATGACGTCTACGATGGCCAGATCTATCTGGCCATTTTTCGGCTAGATAGATCTGGCCTTTAGAAGTTGGAAACGACCAAATTGGTGTCTGGCGAGTGCCGAACACCATCTGTTGATAGGCTGCTAATGGACACGGCGATGGTGGCAATGGATGTGGGTGGAAGAGATAAATTGAATTTATATTAAGGGCATTTTTGTCCAAAAATTTAAATAGTTTAGGATATAATTGTAAAAAAAAATATTATAGTTTGTTTAAATAATAAAGACATTTTTGTCCTAAATTTTTATTAATCAAGGACAACATTGTAACTTCAAATAAGATTACCAAATAATCTCAGAATATCATAAGTTATGGAGGTAATCACATTACTACATATATGTTACTATTGATTATGAAAGATTATCGGAATCATATATTACTTGATAACCAAAAATGGTAATACTAGTAATATAAGATCACTTAACCTCATTAATCTTATATAACCTTGAACCAAACGTCCACTTAAGAGTTTTGACTTTAATCCACATAATAAAAAAACTTTAAAATATTACTGGAGTAATGAAATATCTCCATCTTTTTTTTCATTTGATCCTTACACTTCCATAATATTGTCAAAATTAAATTCATCAAACACTTGAATTTATAATTTTACCCCATAGCTAATTAGTTCCATAACTCATTAAGAAATTTATTTGAATAAATCTATTAATTTATTCTAAGAACATAGAATGCGTGCTAAGAAAATTCTTCTAATAAAAAATTTCATAAATAATACATTTGTGTATTATATTGCACTATACTAATTACTAAGATTAGTTTTTAGGGAAAATTATTTGATCCAAATTTTAATTAACAATTAAATATTTAATTAATGTTTAAATTGTAAGTAACGGCTGTGGCCCATTATCTTTGTAACTCCCATATCAGTTATTTTTTCCCTAGGTAACTGTCCATTTATATAACTAGGGGTGTGCAAAACCGGGTACCCGAACCGGTTTGGAGAAAAATTCGGGTATCCAAATATTCGGGTACCCTTATTTACGTACCCGGTAACTGAATTGAAATATAAGGGTACCCGGTTTTTCGGGTACCCGAATATTCGGGTCATAAACCGGGTACCCTATTTTTAACCTGAATTTGGTTTTTCAATTTCCATGAGTAAATTTGTAACATTTAAAAAAAAAAAATACTTCCCACAATTCAACAAATTGATTTAATACAATAAATATAGAAGGTTTTCCATTATAACTACTACAAACAAATACAATACATAATTTACCAAAAAAATAAAAAAGTAATTAAAG
>WYDK02000002.1:2872465-2886197 GCA_009867345.2 Toxicodendron radicans
ATATATATTTTTTTTTTTTTTTTTTTTTTTTTTTTTTAAAAACCCATTTTATTATATTATTATTTTGCTCATTTGTTGGATCCAAGAATAAAGAAATAATTAATAATAAGAAGAGAAGTAAATAACAAGTAAAGATACAACTGAAAAAGGCCATTTAAAAGTATTTAAAAAAATAAGCCAAAGAAAATGACATGACAACCTCCCAATCAAACAGTTGACACTCAATTCTTATCTAATTGAAAAATAGTAATTATTATTTATAATTTCATATTTGATTTTTCTTTTCTAAATTACAAATTTCACAAATTGTAATTTTGCTATCGGTCTCTTCTCGTTTTTTCTCCAATTATTGAGCTATAGCAAAATGTACAATTCAACTCTTTATAAAAATAAGAAAAATAAATATTAAATAAAAAAACACTAAACGGCTTACATGCTAAAGAGCAAACAGATAACGTAGCTTTAACGGCGTTAACCATCTTCATCTTCTCTTCAAGCTCTTCACTCTTCTTCACACACTCACACTGCAGCTCTGCACCAGCTGATACTTAACGGCGTTACTCCCGACTGGGTACCCGGTTTGCTTCGACCCGAAATTGATAATTGCCGAGCACTGCACGTACAAATGATACTTCCCCGATATAAAGGTCCCAACTTTCCATCTCACACGTCCATCCATCTTGAACAACAAAGGAATAACCCCATTAGCTTGATCTTGGCTCAACGAAAGAGCATTGTACGGCGCCACCGGCACTGCGGTGCCGTAAACAAACGGTGACCAAACGTTAATCTCGTTGTGGCCTTGATAAGTGGGAGGAATCGCCGTCCGGTAGGTGATTTGTTGGTTCCGATAACTGGCGTAAATGTCGAGCTTGTCGTAATAAACGCCGATTTTGTCGTTGGGATTGCGCGAAGAGATGGTGACTTGGAAGTTCGAGGTGAGGAAGTTGGGAGAAGAGACGTTGAAGGCATAAACGGTGGCGTCTTGGAGGATGAACTTGGGTTTGGTGGGGCGGAGAATGGCCCAGACAAGGAGGATGGTGATGAGGGCGATGAGGATAAAGATGAGGATGCCGGCGAAGATTCTTCGGAAGAGTTTACGGCGTCTGTCGCCGTGGTGGCCACAGTCTCCTTTAGCAGACATGGCGGATGGGGTGAAAAACAAAGAAAATGAAAGTAGTGTTGTGGGGAGAGTGAAAGAAAATGAAAGTAGTGAAGATTGGTGTAGGTGTTGTGGAAATGCTGAGAATAGAGAGACGTGTGGTTTATGGAGGTTGGAGAAAGAGAGGAAGGACCTTCTTTTCTTTTGAGTTGACCGTGCCTTGCAATGAACGTGTTGTGTGTTGAGTGAATTTATATATAAATAAATATAAATTTTAATTTTTTTTATTAGTTTAGTTTAACTAGATAAAACTAACTAATTAAATAAATTATTTTTTATACAAAGAATTCTCAGGTATAATAACAACAAAATTTCATAATTTCTCAATAATAGTTACTTTTACATATAGTTAATTCGTATATAAATTCGGAAATTTCAATCAAATAAATGTTCTAAATTCTGACAAGCTTTTAATTCAGAGTAAATTATGTTTGTGTTTTAATTAATTAAAGCATATCGATTTACAATAAATGTAGCTCCTGAATAATCCAAAAATTAATAACATTAAATTAGTGCTAAAGAAACGTATCTCATTAGACAAAACTTTATTATAAAATTATTGACCCATTGATACAAAGTTGTTATTCATTTCTCTAAATAGTCAAGAAAGTGGAGGACGCCTTTCTGTTCGTTAATCACAAAACTTAGAAAGACAAAAAGGGCTTTAAAAAGATTAATTACTTTTAGATCAAAGTATGGTGAAGTCCAATCAGGACCGTCAGATTAATTAGTGGATGGATGATGAAAAAGCCAAAAGGACACGTTACCGAAGATGCTTGAATGGACCCACTTTACCATGAGACAGAAAAGCCCCCACCTCATCGTCTACCGACTCTGAAGGTTCCAGAATATACTCTTTATTCAATTGAAGCCTAACCTAACGTGTCTTAGAAGGAATTTATTAAAATAATATTGAATTTATAAAAAATATATTATTTGATGAATTGATTCATCTATCACTTTCTATTTATCAATTGAGGCCTAAAAAGCTCATAGGCTTTTTTCTCAAAAGAAGGAATGTAATTTAATTTCTTAAGATTTGTTTAATCTATATTTTATTTGTATTTGAATTTGGTTTAATACGAACAAAAAAAATTTAGAAAATGAGTTAATTTTATTCACGAAATTACTAGATCTCAAGCATCGGAACGATTTTATGAAATATAAATCGGTAATTTTTTAGGGGTTTTTATTTATAATAATTAAACCTAGTAAATGGGTATTTCTCAAATAAGTTTTTGTTTTCACTAATGTTTTTATGACAAGAGCATGACATGGTATTCCAATATCTAAATATCTAAAAAAGGATGAGAGATACCCCTTAACTAACATTAATTAAAACTTGACTAATAACTTCCACTTAACATTAACACTAATTAATTACTCAATAATTAACTTGCAAATTAGATTTATGGACAATGAGTTACCCACAACTAATGTTAATAAAAGTTAGAGGCAACAACTTAGTTTATCCAAAGTACAATTAACCATAATGAAAGTTAAGAATTGGATTAATTAATTAATTAAATTAAATTATTATCAAATTATTAATTTATTTATTGACATTTCACCTACTTTTAATTTGCAATACATATATACACAAGTACTTTCTTTCTCTTAATTTAATTAATTACATCCACCGTCCAATTCAAACCAATAGTCAACAATGGTTGCTACAAAAGTTGGAAATTTTCCTTCATGCCAAACAACCTTTTTTGTCCGATTCATATTTAATTTTATTAATACTTGTCGAGTTCATACATGGTGGAAATTAAATCAATCCCAAGAATTCTCACCTTCTTTTTAAATATTAATGAAAGATTATGGAATAATATATTTTTTTTCATAATTTTCTTAGTTAATAATACTAAAATGTAATATAATTAAAAATTATAACGGGGTATTTTTGGATCTTGAAGGGCAAGATCTTATTTATGAATATAAGTAGGGAAATCTAATTATAAAATTTTAATTAATTAATGTACTAATCGCAGTCCATAAACAAGATTTGTGAAATTAAATCTATTGTCAGCGCATGCAACGTGATTTCTTAATTCATTAAAGATTGAGAAATTGAATGAAGCACACAAAATTATAGAATTGTCGGAGACCCTTAATC
Source organism: Toxicodendron radicans (assembly GCA_009867345.2). Classification (NCBI taxonomy): domain Eukaryota; kingdom Viridiplantae; phylum Streptophyta; class Magnoliopsida; order Sapindales; family Anacardiaceae; genus Toxicodendron; species Toxicodendron radicans. The sequence goes on from WYDK02000002.1 coordinate 2,875,747, forward strand.
ATATATAGATTGATATTATAAAATTTAAATAAAATGGGTTTATTAAAGTAATCGGTAGAAAATTCATTGACTAATGAAATTGAGTCTTTTCTTAAAATGTATTAATTAATTAATTGATTTATCAGAAGTTACAACTGTGTTCTCAGTTTAATAAATTAAATGTCTCACATAAAGATGCTTCGTACATGTGACCGAATTTCTGGCACCATTTGATTGAAAGAAGAAAATTTAATTATTAATAAGAAAAAGAAAATTGAGAGGACTTTGCATATGAGTTATCACCTCATTTTTTTTTTTGGTATCTGATTTGTTATGGGTAAAATAGTACAATTGTTATAAGTAAACAGTGATGACATCACGCGACCTATCAAATTGCAGCACCTATCCGCAAGTGATGTTAGCCTTAAAATAGTTTATTGCGACCTATCGTATTGTGACACCTGTTCGCGGATGGCTTCAGCAAGACAATAACAACAGCTATTTTCTCAACATGCCACCTGCCCAAAACAAAAACTCTAGGAAGATATCACACATCAAGTGGCACGCATCGCCTCTAAATCACTATAAATAGGGGTGACTTGCTTCTATTTTGACTCTCCATGACTTCACATTATTCAGAGCTCTCAAATTCAGATTCTCTCACTACAAGAAACCACTCACTAGAAAATCAGTTTACGAGTTGTTTACTTGCATTTTCGGACTGATTATAAACTTATACACAAATCGCTAACGATCAGTAATTGTAACATGTTTCAATTACACAAACAGTGGATGTATGAGTTGTTATTTAACCTATGAATAGCTTAAAAAAGTTGATCATGTCCTTTACTTTATATCTGCGATAAAACCATATATGCGATCTAAAATTGTCAGCAATCTAACAAACTGACTAACAAAATCAACGCTCTCACTAGTAAACACCGACTAGTCTATTTGTTTGCGACCTTCTAATTTTATTAATTCGATGGTGCAAACTTTTTGCATCAACATGACTATATGTGGTATCTAAGCCCACATTGGTGTCTGTCTAATCATCAGAGTTCAATGGACCAATATAATTGTACAAATGAAGTACATCTTATACGATCGAAAGTCCCCTTGATGGTAAAAGTGCAAGAGGAGGATCTAACATAATCTTTCGAATTCGAGTCCCCACAGTCACTAATAGTGGTGGCCACTGGAGCTCTAACTCAGCTGGTAATTTCAGGGTTCCGAGGAATTAGTTAAGGTGCACGTAAACTGGCTCGAACACTCCCGATCATAAAAACAAAAAACAAAAAAAACAAGACCCCCTAGACATAGCTAACCTCAATGGCTAAAAGAGTTTACCAACCGCCCACAAGGAGAGGCCGTATCACCTCATTTGACCAAATGGAAATTGGAATATTATGTCTTAAATATTGCTTACATCTCTTGATTCTTGATATAGCCTTTTATGGGTTTATTTTTTAATTTGAAGGGTAATTTACGTATTATAATTTTTTTATTGCCTCCAATAATAGTTACAAAATGAAAAAGTATATAATTGAATCATTCATTCAGGTATGTTACACTAATCTAATTACACCATAATCATCTTTTAATATGATTTCGATCGACTCAAAACCTTTTCCAGATTTATTGATAAAAATACTATAAAAAAAATAAAAAAATAAAAACACATTTCCGCACATGATTATTAAATAAATTACATTATAAAATCTTTAAAAATGAAAGAAAACTTAAATCATGGTGAGATCCTATTCCATTCTAAAATCCGGTAATATGATTCGGAAACATTCTCAATCGAATACCCTTTTGCGATGATTCTTGAGAAAGATAGAGGGCAGCTAGCCAGGAAGGAATTAGAATAAAGGATGAATGATCCAAATTGAAGAAACAAAAAGAGAAAGAAAGAAGGCAGGGATATTCATATCCCCGTAGAAGGATAACATATCCCTGAAAAAGTTTATACCTTTTGCTTTTTGCACTAACATTTAGGCTGATTCTTATCCCTAGTTGTTTGTGTCCCTGGAAAATTACGTCCCTACATGAGATCTTCTTCGAACCTTTAAATTCTTTATTTTTTTTTTTAAATTTAAAAACTCTGGAACTAAAATAACGGCAGAAGCTTCTCTTTTGATATTTATTTATTGTTTTCATTTGAGGGCGTGTTGTTGACAATTCAATTCTTCATTGCACATGGAAATGTCAACTGTTTGGGAATTGATAAAAGGGTTATTATTTTCTATCTTTTCATAATTGATTTATTCAAGAGAAAGCATATGATATAACATTGGTGTCACATCAATGGTATTTTAGACTTTTTCATACACCTAAAAATTATCTGTCATTTTAATTAAATAATTTCTTATTATGTTAAAAAATTTGACCTATTTGACAGTTTTATTAATTTTAGGAAGGTTTTTAATAATTTTAAGCTGATTTTTATTACTTTTTGAAAATATTTAAATCCCACAAAATTTGTTTGAAATTATATTGTTTTTTATTTATTCCAATAAATACGTTCTTGCTCAATTGCTGCAATATATATATATATATATATAACAAAAATTATATCAATATATTCAAAGTTGTTCATTATATATCTTTTTCAAAAGTTTATGAATTGAAAAAAAAAGGAGTTGAAAGAAGCCATGAACTTTGCTTGAGCTTCAAAATTCACGGGCAAGGAAAGAGACAAAGGTAGAAAGTGTAAAGAATAAAGAGCAGGAGAAAGAACTCTTGAATGGTAAGAAATTCTTTTATGGGCACAAAAATCCAAACCTAAAAAGTTAGAAAATAAAATAAAGGGCTATTTTCGGAATCCAATTACAAAAGTTGATCAAATTTTTAAATGATGATTAATGTTGCATAGTTTTGAGAGGTTTATTGACCCTTAAATTAAAGTAATTAATTAGTAAGATGCAGTGGGTATTTGAATTATGAGGTGTAGAATCATTTGATTGAATGTTAGCATCAATCGGAAGAAACTTCATAAAAACAACAAAAATTTAGTGGAAGAGAATGATGGAAAGGAACCACAAATTCAAAGAAATGGATATAAATCAAAGCAATGTATAAGATAAACTGTAGCCTTGCTTTTATTTATTTAATTTTATACAACAACAATAATAATAAATGTTGTCTTCTCGTGTGTCTTTAGAGCACATGTTAAAAATAATAAATGATAAAAATTTACGTATTTTAATATATATTAAAAGAACACAATTTTTAATGTATTAAAATACTAAATTTTTTTATTTTTTAATATCCTTAACGTAATAATAATATTAATGAGTACGACCCACGTTGTCTCTAATAACATTAATTATAATTTATGATTTTGTACTATATTTGACAATCAATTTTTGGTTGAAAAAAAGGATAATAATACATTAGTATTGAAATAACAATAATGTGATCATAATTGTTCGATTGACCTTCGATATTGCAGTTATAATGATATCATTAGATCAACGACCTACAAAAATCTAAAAAGTTGATAACAAATAAGAGAAAGTAGATGAATTTTTTTTTTTTTTCCATTTTCTCTATTCCTACGTATATAATTGATTTACAGAGATAAAAATACAAAATAAATTAAATAATTTTGACTTATGTTTTAAGTATAATAAGATTAATATCTCAAGAATTGTAGATTGGGCATAGTTTATTTTATCTCCCAAATGGGAATTAATTAAGGTAGATATAATGGTAATTAATTAGCTAACTCTATTAATTTTTTTTATTAATTGTTATTATCCTCATAAAAGAAAGTTATATAACAAATTAAAACATGTAAATTTTAAATAATTTAGTAAAAAGAGGAGCATTATTGTTGTTTTATGTTACTAATTGTTAATTAATTATGAAAATATTTCAACAATTTAATCTCTTTAAAATCTACCTATCTTTTATAATTTGATTATTTAAATGAAGCATTCATTCATCCAAAATATTTGACAAAACTAAACAAATATATATGAGGAAGAGATCAAATTAAAAAAAAAAAAAAAAAAAAACAAACAAACAAAATGGGACCAAATTTAAAATAAATTGCTTTTAAAGTTCATTATTTCTTCATTAATGTATAGCTTGGAAGCCACGTTTCTTGCCAAATCACATGGGAAATAGTTGTTCAATCATAAATTCATAATTCAATTAGTGTTTTGGATATAATTTTATACAATATGAAAGACTCCACCTACATTGCTTTTGCACTAGAGTGAAGTAGACCAAATTAATGATCAAGAGGAAACTAAGATGTCAAGTTTAATGAGTTCGATTAATTGGTGAATTCTTCAAAATTGAAAGCAGAAGAGATGGGGCACATGCCATGACAAAGGCATCAGCATTCAGCACTATTTGAATTTAATTTAATTAATTGCAGGCATCCAAAAATATATCAAACAAATTAATAAGTCAATGTAAGCTTTTCCCCTTATTTATTTTTGAAGTTGGAGCTTCAATGTTAGGTGGGATTGCTAAAATTTCAATCTGGATTATATTTAATGTTCTTATAAGAAATCAATTTGGTTATTAAATTTTTATTTTGATAAATAATCATATGAATTTGGTACAATTGTACAACATATAGTTAATTTTGAGGAAAAATTAGAATATGAGGTTCATGTATATTCAGAAGCTTTGTTCTGAACAAGAGACTAATTAAAATGTACGTAAACTGATCCGAACGAATCTCCGAATAAAAAAAAAGGTTCATGTACACTCTTTACCCTAAAGTCAAGACATTAAAAAACAATGTTTCACAGGAAGCTTCCTAATGTTTTTACTCAAAAAAAAAAAAAAAAAAAATATGACAGATTTTATTAGCATGTGAAATGAAATACGATCAGCAAACAAACAAATAAATTGAAAAACAAAATTATGTCAATTCAAGAAGTTTCTGGCTTACTGATTATTATTCGAGAAAGCCAACTCTCCTACCAATTAATCAGTGTAATTACAAACTAACCACTTAATTAATTAATCAAGTAAAGTTGGTTGGTGGTCCCTACGAATCTTATCAAAACTAATGGAGTAAATTAATAAGACAATTTGATTTTGTCCAATTCCTTCAACTTGCTATTTCAATGCTTATCCAAATTTTACATAATTCTAATTGTTTCGCCAAAGATGACTTGGAGATCAATTAAATTTATTACGTGAATTATTCAACACCCACACTACCTTACAAAATGTTGATTTCACCCCTAAACCATTATTGTAATGGGTCCTCAACATCAACGCCCACATCACATGCTAACTTTTATACCCACAGACACAGTCCCTTTCCATTCCAAAATTTGCACAAGGTTCATTCACAAGTAGACAGGAAGGCAATGACCAGATCCATCCCTGCGATAAAATGAAACAAAACCTCTAATTTTGATCATTCTGGAATAACTAAATAATCAGGATCTCATATGCTAATGAACAAGGTACTGGGATGTTTGACATGCAAGCTGCAGGTTTAATCCTAATGCATACCATTCGAAGACCATTCCCCTTCAAGCACGGAGTCCAAAAATCCTGATGTTTCTAAACTCAAAATGCACAACACTATATTCATGCGGTCCTCCCAATAAGAAGAAACAATAGACTGAAATCTAAACCATCCCTTCATGGCTTAAACCAAATGCCAACTTATACATCCACAACTAATTACTTGAGTGGCAAAAAAATAAAAAATAAAAACATAAAACTAGGGCCATAGATATCAGTAAAATAGATAGAACAGATCAAACGAACTAACAAGAAAATCTATTCTCATACTGTATCGCCAACCCCGTCTAGTTAAGAAAAATGTCCGGCACAACCGACAGACTTTAGTTCTCAAGTTTGACAGAAGTCATCGTCGCAATAAAGCTCCCAGCGGATGTCACCACATCATTTTAGCACCTTAACATGCAGTACAACAAACAGAGCACAAACCATACAAGAAATACATGCTTGATATTGTATATGCCTCGGAGCCTTGTCAGTGACTTTCTACTTGCTGTCACCATAATATAATTTCCCATAGTAGATTAATACAACCTATCACCACCATAATATGGGAGTGAAAACGGTTTTGAATGATTCGATTCATTACCCATCAGGGCAGCATTGTAGTGGAAGATATAATAGGCTCACATCTGTTAGAAAGTAGGTCTCAAAAAATTCATAGCAGACTTTCCAGACCTTGGATTCTTTAGCAGAGAAGTTGATACTCCAACTGGTAGTCAAAAGTATAACCACTCATCACTCATGAAAAAAAGAACTAGGGAACTAAAGAGATCATCATAAGAATCAGACACTCACAAGAAGCACAGGATTCTAATATCTGGCTTAAGAATTTTGAATTCGCCTTCTTCAAAACGAAATCAAAGTAATGATGAAACTGATGAATGAAAATATAAGGAAAGTACTTGCTGAGTAAAACAGCACAGAGAAGAAAAATACAGTTCCATGTTCAAAACCACATACACAACGAAGCACAACTCATACTTAAAAGCATGAGAATTGAAAGATTCGAGACTTCGACTTGAGCACTAAAACCTAACCTTTTCTTATAACTTTTTTTTTGGTAACCCCTTTTCTTCAAACTCTTAACTCAAGGAAAGTTGGTATGTGCAAAATCTAAGATGGATTATCTGCTAGAATTTGAGAAAATGAACTCTTTCTGTGAAATAATCTCAGTTTCAGGCAAACCACCTCCCGCGAAAAAACGCAGAATACACAATAGGAAAAACTCTGAGCTCATTCTCTTCTTAGAATTTATACAAATCTAATCAAAAGCAATAACATATGATAAATTTCTGCAAGTTTAGATGTATTATAAGATACGCCATTGAAGTTCTAATGACCCTGATCCTTATCAATATCGCCATAAGAACAAGAAACCAAGAACTCTAAATCCAATTCATAACAAAACTAAAATCAACCCCCAAATTAGATATGGCATGAAAATTAAAACTAAAGTTATATAAAACAATTAAATACAAAACTTACAAATTTTAAATCCAAATCAGTGTGAAACCATTAAACTACAATTACTTTATAGTTTACTTACATTCAGTTCTTTACAAAGCAACTAGACATTGGTTGACCCGACCCGTTAAGTTCCCGTCGAATCCACCATTATTCGAAAGCCGAATATTCACACCCTCGCAAGACACTTTCATCAAACGCCACCTCATCTCCCACCACCCGGTTTTAAACCGGACCCACCCGTAAACCCCAATACCGAAATCCATCTGCCCACGCGCCTTCCGGTCGTTCTCGATTCTACTCAACACACTCTCGCCGACGTACTCGTCCACGGCGGCCAACCGGAACTCGACATGCGTCTCGTTTCCCTTCTCCTGCGAGAACGGCGCCAGCTGCGTCGTAGCGAGCTCCGATCCGGCGTACGCCACCGACGCCTGGAGGGAGTTGTACGAGATCGCGAGCTTGTGGTTGGGGTTCTTAACAGTCAGGGTGAACTGCCACGTGGCGGAAAGGGAGGATTTTGACTCGGTGGTGTTGAGTTGGGAGACAGAGCCCGAGTCAACTCGGAACACGGGGAGTTGGGGTCTGAAGACGATCCACGTGATCAAGGAGGCCAAGGCCATGATGGTGAGGAACGCGAGGACCATCACGATCAGACGGCAGAGAAGCGTGGACCCTGCTGGACGGTCGTGTTGATGATAGTAGGAGGTGGGGTCCACGTCACGTCGGGGTAGTTGTGGCGGCGGCGGTGCAGCATAGGCGTAGGTGACCGGATAGCCGGTGACGGTCTTGTCAGTTTGGGCCGGGTGTTGGGCCTGGGCTTGGGCCGGAGATGATGTTGCCATTTGTTTAAATTTTCTTGTCAATAGAGTGAGACTTTTGAAAGAAAACGACTGGTTTGAGAAGAAGAAAGAGTTTGGAATAATTTATTTATTAGTTTGTTTGGGGCAGTGAGGTGACGGAAACAAGTTGGATAAGCTGTTAGTGTAGACGTGGCATGTTTAGAGGAGTGGAAATTTGGAAGTGGTTGTTATAGTTTAATAACAGAAGGTTTTCAGTTAGGAAAATGGAATTATTTATGGAGTTAGTTTAAGTTGAAATACATGTCCTTCAGTAAGAGTGTTTTAGTTGAGGCAGAATTTTACTTACAAAACTCCTCCTTTAACAAAACTCATCTTCAACAATTAATACAAATAAATAAAAAACCAAACCAGATCGGTGGTTGAACAATTCTCTTTGTTTCTTCCATCTCAACTTAACAAAATCAATCTTCGTTCATATATATATATATATCAATTAAAGTTATAAAATTTACAAAATATATACGGTTGAAGTGCTATATATATATAAATAGAGAATAATGTAAACATATATAAAGTTATCATTATTATCTTCAAATTTTAACAATTTTGAAGGGCATTAAGGATTACAATAAATGTTACGATATTTAATTACTCCAAAAAGACTTAAAATAATATTTATTTATAAAATTATCTACTTTAATTTGGGGATGCTTGTATTTAGTAACTTCTTGGCCGTGTTTTATCATTTATGCTCATTGAGCATTGTAAATTTGTTTCATATTGTTAAGCATAATTGTAAAAAATATTAATTATAAATAGATATTTATATTTTGGTATATGTAATGTAATACCCAATATATATAGTCGTGTTATACTTATATTGTTAAGTTTAACATATGTCTCAACCCCATTTAAATGAGTTTCTTGCTATGAAAAATTAAAATAATAATAATAATAATTAAATACCCCTAATTTTAATCAAATAAGTCACAGCATTATTTGCACGAGACGAGACGAGGCTGTCTTGCCATGTTATCATATACTAACAAAGTTTCCAATTAATAAAATTCATCCACATATTAAATTCATAACAAAGATTAAAGAAGATCAAGACTACAACAAGAAGAAGAAGAAGAAAAAAAAAAAGTCACAAATCAACCTCGCAGTCATTAGAATCTCCTTTCATCTTTCCATTACCTGAATCGCCTTCAAAATTAACCTTCAAACCAGTACACAACATTCTCATTTCCACATTTCTTGAACGTTTAAGGAAAAATCCCGTATCAACTTCCCACCATACATAAATTTTCAAAACAAACGTTAATCCACCTTTCTTTTTGTTCCTCATCTCCGCCACCACCTTCTTCTGCGGAGCCTCCACCCCGTGTTGTTTACTATCCGCCGTAGACACCTTCACGCTAATCATCTTCTTTTCATTTGAACCAACTACTATCAAAGGCTTATTTTGACCACCCTCGGAAATAGACGACGCAAGAAAATCATCGTCGTCGAAGAAAATAGAATTTTGCATACGATCAAAACTAAGTTTTGTTCCCCAATGTTTGTTTTCGATCGTTAAATTTCCTTCCCATGAACATGATAAGTAATTATCGGATGATACGTTGAAGTTTTTTACGTAAAACGAATCGATATGAAAAATTGGAAACTTTGGACGTAAGACAATCCACATAATCAAACTACCCAAGCAAACAAAAAGAATTAACAAAATCGTTCCTGACGTCTTCCCTTTGGGGAACCCGCCTTGGTCTTGGCGCCGGTAAGGCGGCATGTAACACGTATCCGGTGTCACTGTCGGTGGTGGTGGTATAAAATGTTGTAGTTGACGAGGACGATGTTGGTCGTATGGAGAATTAGGGTTAGGGACGCCTGGTGTATTGTATGAAGGAGGATAGCCAATTGCTGGTGGGTAACCCATGGCTGGTGGGTAACCTGTAGCCGGATTTTGATCGGGAGTTGCAACGGTCGGCATGTTGGTGGAAACGGTGGTAGCCGAGTAGAAGGGCGGTGGTGGCGGTGGCGGTGGCGGTGGTAGTTGGTGTTGATGATTGTTTGTGGTGGAGGATTGACCATCTGTTTTTCTTGATTCTTCCATGATTTGGTGTACGTTCTCCCTCTCTCTCGGAGAATTCGTCAAGAAAGAATGAGAGAGAGAGAGAGGAGAGAAAGTATGAGGTGAGAAAGCCAAATAGAGGAAAAGAAATGAATCAGAACAAAATGGTAAAAAGATCAATCTGTATATTCAATAATTAGAATTTATGAATTTGAAAATTTTAATAATATATGTGTATATATATGTCTTTTCACTCTTATTCACATAATAATTTTAAGTCAAAATTGAAACAAACAAAAATATATAAATAATGGTGTTTCAAAATAAAAGTGACAAATATAATTGAATTATTTTACACTGCTTTCATATTCTTTTAAAATTTAGACCTTGTTTAAGGTCAATAATTAACGGTTTCATCTAACAATAATAATATATTTACATCATTTCCCTATATCATTCTCTTACATCACACTCACATTCAATTAAAATATTATTTTTTAAAAAAATTATTTTTTTAATTGAATGTGAGAGTGATGTAAGAGAATAGTGTAAAGATGTGGTGTAAATATAATAGTACTCTTCATCTAATACTAGGTTCTTGTGATGCGAAGGAGGAGCAAACC
>WYDK02000002.1:2895864-2910018 GCA_009867345.2 Toxicodendron radicans
ATTAAAAAAACCAAAAAATTTACTTATTTTTATACATATTATATGTAAATAAATGAAAAACTCAATTCCTAATATATTAAAATATTTTATCTTCTAATGTCCATTTTTTTTTATTATAGTGATTACTATCGAAATTATAAATCATGATTAATTTCGATAGTCTTTGAGAAATTAAAGTCTAAATCAAAACGTAGTTAATTAATTAATTAAAGTCTTGAATCAAAATTTAGCTTATAGAAAACTGAAGAACTTGTCACTTAAATTAAATTGCTTTCACACTTTAAAATTAAAACTGAAATAAAGTTGTGATTTAAATGTTCTCAACAAACGTCGAACAGTTCACACTCATAACATAATAAATAGTCTTTCATTACATTACATTTAACTAAACAATTATGACCTGTTTGACTTGTAATTAATATAATACTTCAAAATTTTAATAAAATACAAATTTTCAGTTGGAAAGTTTTAAATTTTTTAAATTTATTTTTCAAATATAATCCTGAAATTTATTTACTCCTCAGTACTAGAAAACTTAAGTATGACTTAATTATATTAAGATACATTATATTAATTAATTATACTTATATAAAACTGATAGAAAAAATTTCCTATTCAGAGAACTTTAGACTAAACATTTTTAAAAAGAAATTTGGACCAACTTAAAAACATTTATGAAAATGACCACCTAAAGTTCAGTGACTGGTCATGAATGAAGACAAAATGGAGATGGCAAGCGGCGACTTCACTTGTAAAAGTGGTATTGTATATATATAAAAGTATAATATAAGTTTTGAATATTATATTGATAAATTAAAAGTATATTCCTAATATGGATTCGGTATAATATTATATTAATATATAAAAATATATTCGTAATATGAATTCGGTATACAATTTTAGTGAAATACTACACTCACAATCTAATATCATAAAATTTTTCTCATTATTTCTAGGTGATAGTCTCAGTCTTTTGTTGATAAATTTCTCAAAATTCAAAATTCAAAATTCATTAACAAAAAAACTGAAAACTATCATCTAAAGAGTTGTGAGAAAAAATTGATGAGATTGAGTTATGAGTCAATATTTATTAAAAAATTTATATTTCATATATTGTCATTTAAGTTTCATTTTTTTATGATATATCATGGATGAATATTAATAAATATAGAATTTTAACACAAAACTTGAACAGCGTTTAAATGATTGAGATTAGATCTAAATATGGTATATATATTTAAAGTGTATGATTATACAAATTGTATTGAATTTAAAACACACATGATCAAATTAAATTAACTGATCCTGGGTGGGTCAAAACTCTAACCCTAGAGAGAAAGACATTATTCAAGTTCAACCTTATTAATTCTCTGATCAAAAGTTAAACTGATCATTAATTAATCTGGACTGACTTAATTGACGGTAATTGTAGCTAGTGTGAACATTCAAAGTTCAAAGGTGCTGGCTATACCTTCATTTATATTGGTGGGAGGATGGACCTGCCAGTAATTAAAATATATACAACGAATCAGCAGCTAGCCTTTCACCTTAGAAGACAAAAATATAAATATATAAATGAAGAAAAAGAATTATATTTCAATTGACGCCGACCGATGGAGCCGCCAAAAGCGGTATGTTCAAAGGTGGTTTGCGGCCAAGTTGAGTGGCATTAGTGGACCCAAATCTTCATCTTCAAACCATTCATGCACCTGCTCTGCACCTTCTAGTGTTTGATTTTTTAACTCTTTTTCAGATTCAGTAATGAAATCTACAGTGCTCTCTCTTTCGAGTGTTGACCAGTTTAGCCTTATCGAATTTTTATAGTTAATTTCTTTAGTTAAATGTTCTAAAGTTCTTATAATTTCTTGTAAAATCTACTGTTCTTTCTTATTTAATTTTATTAATAAGTAATCATCAATTTGGCTTTTGCTTAGAAAAAATTTTAGATTAAGAAAGAATCTTTATCCAAAATTATATATGTTGAATTATTAATATAAAATTTGTAATACAAATTAATCCATACGATGAATTGTAACATAAAATGAAAGAGTTATGATATACAGCATATAATTATAACATTATTGTAAATTTTTAATCATCAATATAACATGGTTATGTATATGAGATGATCTTCATTCAATTTTGTTTTTATTACTCCTGTCAATTCCAAAGTATGCAAAATTCGAAGTCTTTTTGAATTGCCAATATCAGTGCATTTCAATTAAATTATCATCCATCTTTCTGTAAATTCACATCAATTTTTTTATCTAAAACGTAAAGATTATAACATATGAATATTACTCAACAACTTATATACAAAAAATGGAAAATAAAATTAAAAACAAAACAAAAATTGCATTCGTCCTGAAACATTTAGTGGACACAACTTTTGATTCATCTAAATCTGTTTTATAATTGTATAATCAACAACTTATATACAAAAAATGGAAAATAAAATTTTAAACAAAATAGAGAAAAAGTGAATCCAATTGATGATTCTCTTCCTCTCCTTATCGATCTCTCTGAATCAATCAAGCTACTGGATATGTTCCAATAAAACTATTAGGTATGCATGGAGAATTCTTCCATGCCCGAGCGTGCATTTTCAGTATTTCTCTAGCTTTATCTTTCGTCTTGTTGCTACCATCAACTTGAAGCACCAAACACAATTTCGCCACAACACCAATCTGCAACATCTCTTGAAGAACACAGGCAGTCGCCGAGAACTTCGAAATGGAAAGCAAAATCCTCACGGCCCTTTCACTCGCCACCTGCGAAACCCTAAGTATCTTCTTCGATACTATGGCCATTCCCGCCCCGTGCTTCAACAGCTCGGCTCTTCCTTCCGCACATTGGCAAAGAAAATCAATCGTCATAAGAACGAGTTCGTAATCCCGCCTCTCGGATTTCTCCAAGAGAAGATCGATAAGGATCGAAACGGCGCCAGCCTCGACTGCTTTCACTCGGTTCCTACCCCATGGAAGAAGATTGATGAGTGATTTCAGTGCGGCTTTTGAGGCCTGGTGGGAGATTTGGTCGCGCAAAATTTGGATGATTTCAATGAAGAATTGGGGGCTTAAGCTTATCAAGTGGATGGGATCCGCCACTTCGAGAATTGATTTCAGTAACATAACTGCATAAGCTCGAGACTCGAAGGTTCCACGTTGCATGATTTGCGTCAACGACTCAATAAATCCCAAATTTTTGTTTATGAGATTCTTCAACCCGACGTCGGATAGTTGAAGATTGCTCAAAATGCTTAAGGCTTCCTCGCTCAGCCGGGTGAAATCGAACCCGTCTTCGTTTGATTCGTCAAAAGATACAAAATAAGAGTTGCTCATCACAATCGACGCCAAGAACTCGACCGCGCCTGCAGCCTCTAAGCAGCGTTTGTTTGTATCATTTTCCGATGCGATCGATCTCAGTCTCCTCAGGCACTTAATCTGCAACTGCGGCGAGGATTTTGCATCTCTTATGAGCTTTGAAATCTGAGCTTTGTTGATCGGCGGCTTCGGCGTTGGAATTCTTTCAATGCCATAAGAAGCGTTGAGAGTACACCACGATTGAATCAGCCGCCGAACAGTGTGATTGGGGGTCAAGTCACAATCAGTTGACAACACTTGTTTTGTCGCCGGACAAGTATTATTTTTGCCTGAAAATAACCATTTCTCGATGCTTTCACGATCATAAGTGATCCCCGTCGACACCGTCACCGGATCTTTCATGATCTCCAACGAGATTGGGCACAGAAAATACTGTGGAACATCAATTTCCTCCATGAATTCGAACCTAAAAAGAAACTTGTAATACTTTGAATTTCTTTTAGAGAACGAGATTGAAAGTATGTAAGAGAAGTTAAGTTTGTGAATTGGTTATGGCAAAGAGAGGATTAGGTTATATATATATATAAGTATAAGAGTGACGTATTCAAGAAGAAAGTCAAAAACACGGAAGAGATCAGAGGAGGGAGGGATTGAGATTGACTTTTCTAAGAAGAAGAAATTAGAAAAGCTCAAAGTTTTAATTAAGTACCAGGTCACAAACGGCTGATTGATTTTTTCCTTTTTTTTTTTTTGGATTCAATTAAAAATTTTTGCATGTGATAAAATAAGCTGTGTTTGACTTTCTCTGTCTAAGAAGAGAAGAGTTGTGTCTGTGTTTGGTTTCTCTGTCAACCTCGTGTTTTCTCTGTGTTGAGTTGAGTTGCCGACAAAATAATGGAACCTGAGTGCCTTTCGTGGCTGCTGCCTTCACTCTTTACTTCTACTTGTCTAGTTCCTTTGACCAACAATGTATAAATTAAAGAATTTCAAAATTAAACATGTTTATTTATTTAGCTTTGATTTGATTTTAATTAATCTAATCAGAAAGATAAAGAGAAAATGTGGGAAATTGAAAGAAAATCTCGCTAATTAATTAATTTTTTTTATAAAAGATTATTAATAAAAATTTAGGTCATGTCCGATATAGATTTTAAATATATTTTTTTAGAAAAAAAAAATAATAAAAGATGCACAAATTTTAGAGGCATGTATTTGATAGAAATGAGTCAAAACGTTTTCGAAAACATGTTTTTGATGTACTTCTAAAACTCAATATAAAATCATAAAACCTTTAAAATCATTTTCATGGTATTTTATAGTTTTTAATAAAAAAAATGTTTTAATTATTATATCAAACACATTTCTATATATTAAAAATATTAAGATACAACTAAAAGTTTGAATCATATTATAGTTTTCAAAAATTATTTTATCTAATCACAAATCAAATAGATTCTTAGTCTTTTAGAATAAGAAATTTGGATGATATTATTTTTTTAATATTTTTCCTATGTGAAAATACTAAATACAACTTTAGAAAAAAAAAATATATCACAAGTTATTGATATATGTCGATCCAGACACATGGTAGGTGAGTTCTTTAAGATATTATCCACTTTTAATCCTAAGGCTCGCACAATTTTATCCGAAAAAACACTTCTAGATTGTGAGAGTGTCCTTGTACTATATATATATATATAAACAATCAAGACTCTCGTCTTCTAATCGATGTGAAAATTTAACACCTTTCATAATATTAGTTTAAAATTAAACGAGTCTAGCTAGATGATGTCAAACAAAATAATATAAAAAGAAATATTGTAAAAACAAAAAGTTTAATGAAACTATTTTAAAACGGTAGGTAAACGAAAATTTTTGGTGCACCACGCCGGTGACAGGTCGATTCCAGTTGATTAATCTGAAAAACAAGTGGATGTATCTGGTTTAACAAAATTGGTCAACAGTCAACGCTCAATCTCATGCAAAGGCTTTGGCCATTAAGTGTCAAAGGTATTATTTGATTTAATTTTGTGGCTGAAAAGGCAGATACGTGTAAACTACCCAATTTATTTGTTTTAATTAATAATGGTAATTAATAGCTTAATTTCAATTTTGGTCGATTGAAACAACGTAACTGTATGGTTAGATCAAGTATACGTTGCAGGAATTAATTGAAATTAGATTTGCAATTGATAATTAACTCATTAAATGTGATTTAATGCAATACAGTAATGTCCAGTATTGTACAGGTAATCTCGAGAATTAATATTACTTAATCAACTGCTTAATTATCTCTTGATTAAGATTAGAAACAGTTGTAGCACACGGCAACTGACTGTGACGTGTTCCATGCATTTACAAAAAGTCAATAAATTAATCATGCTTATCTTAAACAAAGTGAGGACACCAAGAGAATCGGCTTCCAGAGCATAAAAGCTTTAAAAAAATTAATGTGAAATTAAGACCCAAAAAAAAATATTTTGAATTTTGTCAAAAGAATAATAATCAGATTCTTTTTACTTATCCATTTATATTTTTGTAGGCGCATGGAGAGGCTTGCACGTTTTCATTACCGTAGCCATGTGATTTTGAAATGTATAAAAAGAAGAAAATTTATTTTATTTTATTATTTCTCAATTTATAAGCCATTTTTTTTTCCTTGACTTATTTTATTTTTTGAATTTTAGAGTGAAGTTCAATCATCCAAAATAGAGTTTTGAATTAATTTAAGGTCAACCCCAATGGCCACAGCCGAATTTCAACCCTTCTTATAAGGCAATAATAATGTAAGTATTTTACATTTATTTGAACCCCAATGGGCACGGCTGAATTTTGACCCTTCTTATATATATATAAGAGTTTGTTAGAAGTAGAAAATGAAATAATAATAATAATGATAATAAAAGTTTGTTTTAATTTTTAGTAGTATTTTCAATAATAGTATTTGACAAATAGTGAGTTGGTAGTATGTGAATAGTATTTAGATAATATTTGTGAAAAAACATGTATTGATATTTATTGAAATATGATTAGATTTGGATAGAATTTAAATAATGTTTATGAAAAACGTGTATTGATATTGATAGGATTTGGATAATAATATTTGTGGAAAAATGTGTATTGCTATTTGTTGAAATAGAATAATGAATAGAATAGTGGTATTTGGTTTAAACAAATGCAGCCTTAAAATCTTTAATGCGAACGATTTATTTTTAATTTAAATCTTGGTTATTAGGGTTGGTAATGATTCACAGCTGCCCATTTAAGGATTTATTTATGAGTGGTGCTATATTTACAAACTAATGTATACAATCTGACGTGGCACTGCACTTTAATTGATACATTATTAATTTAATTTATTGAGCTTTTAATGATGAATAATATTATAGTTACAAAGTTCTCATATAAAAATATATATACAAATTAATGTGTCATATTATGATTGGGAGAGTGAATTTGTAAAATCAACTTATTAACTAAAGTCAAATTTATTCTCCTAATCATGGTATAACGCATTACTTTGTACATATATCTTTGTATTACTCTTTAATGAGTTGATTTTTTATGTACAAACTCTTTCATGCAAACTAATATGTCATAACATAAACACATCAGTTTGTATGAAAGGGTTTGTACATCTAGGTTGTGTTTGGTTTTTGGTGATACTAAATAACAAAGGTAATATTTTTTAAATTGAGCAGATGACGATGTTTAGTTATCAAGTAATAAAACATTCCGATAATCTTTCAATACCAATAGTAATATATGGGTAATCTTATACCCCCATTTTCTTGAGTATTAAAACATTACTTTAGTAATATTAATTTTATCCTTAACTATTAAAATTTTAAGACAATAATACCCTTTTTTTGAAAATAATTTGCAAAAATATTTATGGACAATTTTATCCTTATATATAAAATATTTAGGACATAAATACCATTGCATTTGAAAATAATGAACAAGGACTGGTGGTCGGATCTGGCCACTACCATTGCCGCGACTGACGGTCGACCACCATCTAGATGGGTAGGGGTGTTTTCGTTAAATTTTTAACTTTTATTATGGGTTTTAGCTAAATTTTTAAATGTAGGGGTTAAAATAATAGTCTAAATAATAATATTAAAATAATAAGGGCAATTTAGTAATTTAAATAACATACAACCGATTTATTTCTCCCAACCAAACATATTAATATAACATACTCATCTATTTATTCCTCCCAACCAAACACATTTTCACTAATACAACATTTTCATACCCAAGTAATTTATCATTTCATTAATATAACATTTTCAGTAATACAATATTTTCTGTAATACAATATTCTTTTAACCAAACGCATCCTAATATATATATTTTTTTTTTGTTTATATATGCGTGAACTCATAGGTTTATATATATATATATATATTTATTATTATTATTTTGTTTTTTTTTCAATAAAGTTGGGTCATAAATATGATGAATGTGGACTAAACAATTGAAAAGATAAACATTCTTCTCTTGGTTAATGATTTCCGTGGTAATTGACTAATAAAGCAAATATTAAATATTAAATAATTATACTATAATTAGGTTATAAATTTTACTAGTTGTGGAAACCTATATATGCTGCATGATTAAATCATAACAAAACAATCACATTTATATCCCCCCACTTTGTTCTAAGTTGACAGGTTTTTCTTTTTTGGTTAATTAATTGATAGTGGATGAAATTGGCATCTTTTTATAATTAAATAATTAAAGTGGGATTACGCCTAAGTAATTACTTATAATCAGCTTTAATTTCCACGGTCTCCACATGCTAAACTAGAAATATTAAATAATCTTGGGCTAAAAAGCATTAGCAATTGGTTTAATTTATATGATAATAATAATAATACTGGATAATCACCAACCTTTAACGGATTATACAAATTTCATTATCAATTTGGTGATCCTCATTTCTCACTATAATTATCTGAATTTTCGTCTCAAATACTACATTACGTTGAGATATATTTTTGGAGAATTGAAAAATTAAACGTTGAAACGAGATTAAAAATATAAATAAAATTAAAATTACAAGTTCAAATTAAGTGATTATTGATTTGCATGAGAGAATTGGACATTTCAATATATCAATTAAATTAAGAGTTAACAACTTTTTCCCAACCCAAATAATGGCTTAATGACATTTCCTACCCATAGACTTTTAAAATACCACTTTTCCACAAAAAAAATATATTTTCCGATTAGGCGACAAACGAAGAGCAAACTCAATTCATGTTGTTGTGGCTTTTGAAGAGAGAGGGTCGTTGAGTCTTTTGGTGGTGAAAAGTTGTATTTTAGTGGTTGTGATTGGTCATAATTTGATTTGGGAGGGACGGTTGTGCAAACCCCAATCGTTCGATTGTCGGCGATTAGAGAGAATAAAATTTGAGAGATTTTGGTGAGTAATGATCGGGGAAGTGAATGATGGTGATATGTGGCTGCAACAATGTCGGGATCAGCCAACAATTGGTGGAGTAGGTGAGAAAATGTTATTAAAATGAATCATTTGGATACGAAAGTGATATTTTAAAAGTCAGCGGGTGAGAAAGTGTCATTAAGCCATTATTTAGGTGGGAAAAAGTTGATTACTCATTAAATTAAATACATTAACTTAATTTTGCATGTGACGGCGTAATTGAATTCACCTATTCAAACAGGAAATGGTAAAAGCAATTGTCAATTTAATAATACAATATGAACTAATCAAACATTAATTAACAATTATTTATGAACTAATCAAACTATAACTACTAACTAACCACTAACTGAAATGCTTAGACTTTGAGCTAGTTCATTAGTGAAACCAATTCAAAGTAAACTGGGGAATGGGCTTTGAGCAAATTAAGAACTAATAGATTAAATGATCAAGCTTAATAAACAAATAGCTAAATTTAGGTCAAAAAAACTAATTGGTCTTCAAATCAATGAATTAATTTAAATTTAATTAAATTATGTATATATTTGATTATTTTAAACAAGTTGATTCCATCTCTGAATTTAAATTAAACATATTTAAATTTTTTTATTGTTATTATATTTGTTAATATGATGACGTGGTAAGTGACATTTCACTCTGGATAAGAATTATGAATATTATTTTATTTACATATATATTCTCCTAATATAAAAATAATTATTTAAGGTATTTTTATTGGTTTGAAAAAATATATAAATTTAATTTTTTTTTTTTTGTATATCTTTCAAATCATGATTTTTTTTTCTGAAAATTGATCAAATTTCTGGAAAAAAAGAATTAATGGAAGACATAGACAATGGAGTTTTATTAAAGGGCAAAATTATTAATAAACCATATGGTACACATTTTTCTTTAAAAAAAAAAAAACTTTATAGTATGTAGCTTCTTCATTTATTTTATTCTCAATATGTTTAAATTCTAAAATAATCTTAAATGTTACAAGGTTTTAACTTGTGTTACTGTAAAATTGAATTTTAGTGACATGCATTTTTCCAAATCTTTCAAATTTCTTGGACGTATAAGTCAAGTACAAAATGTTTTTGTACTTAAAAAGATAAAAGTGAAAAAGAAAAAGGAATTATACAAATTAAATTGTATCCGTAAATCATGGACCATCTGTCACGGGAGGACCAATTATATTTTACATAAGTTTCAATCACATTAAACACGTTTATTTTGTGGTACTTTCACAGTGAAACGTGCTAAAATGGATGACATCTATTTAACACCTTTTGGATGATAGTAGAGAACTGAAGATGGGTGTTTTCCTCACCCCGCTGGGACCCGTCCCGTACGAGATGCGAATTCCTTGAAAAAATAAGGGACAAGGGACGGGGAGAGATGTCTTCCGGTCTCGCCTTGCATTACACGACCCAAATAGGGAAAACGAATCGATTAGGATATGTTATATAAATAACTTCATTCTTTTTATTCTTCTTATTCTCTATTTTTGCGACAAGTCTCTCTTCCCATATTTCGATTTTTACAAATCTTCGATCATACCCAACTTTGAAACTGATTATTGTCAATTCCAACCGTCGTGTCTCTTTGAGACAAATCGATGTTATTGAACGACTAGAGCTCTTTTTTTTTGTAACTCCCTTGTCTCTCTTCAAGATCGACTCTTTTCTTCTTCATTCTTCTTCAACTAGGAAAAAAATTTGAAGAAAGGGTTCTCTTTGTTGTTGTATGTCGGTGAGAGGAGGCTAAATGAAGGGCAAAAGTTGTTCTATTATGTAGAAGCGGTTGTTGAAGAAATTTCTAAGTTGAAAATGTTGTCGTTTTAAGGTGTTTGGTACTTAAGTTTTGAGATAAGTGGTTTGGTATAAATATATGGTGTTTGTTTCAAGGCAGTCAAAACATTTTGTGTCCAGTTCATCCTATTGGTTTTTCTCTTTGCTTTGGGGTTTGGTTTTGTGGATGCAGATGATGGCGCGGGGTAGGCCGGGGATAAGGGCTCACCCCTTCCCTAAGGGGCGGGAGCTGGCGCAAGTGTGAGGACGGGGAATGGGATGTCCGCCCTCGCGCCAACTCTAGATGATAGTTTCTAGATAAACCAATCTGTTCAATTTAATTGATCTTTTCTAAAAAGATAGTTACAAAATATATAAGATTAGGGATGGGCGTTGGACCTGTCCTATCTCGAACGGGGTGAGAATTCCTTGAAAAAGTTGAGTGCATGTGCAGGTCCCAAAAAATACCCGTCCCCAGGTGCAGGGGAGGTACGAGGATGATCTTGGCCCCGCTTCGCACCCGTCCCATCCCGGTTCTCGAAAACATAGTGTAATCAACTAATAATAATATAATTCTAATTAAGTTTTTCAATGTAAAAATGTGTTTGTTTGAAAATTTTCATAAAATTCTAATCATCTGGTAAAATTAAATCATATTTTATAATAAATAATATTACATTTACACTACATCCTTACACCATTCTCTTACATTACACTCATATCCAATTAAAAAAATAATTTAAAAAAAAAATAATATTTTAATTGAATGTGAGTGTGATGTAAGAGAATTGTGTAGAGAAGTGATGTAAAGATAATATTATTGTTTTATAATTACTACATTAGTAAAATTGTTTATTTTGTAAAAAAAAAAGGAATAATTGAAAAATTGTCTTCCCAACCTAATCTATATTTAATTTGAATAATCATGTTATTGTAACAACTTAAATTGAAATCTAAATAATTTCAATCTTATGTCTGATTAAACATAACATTTTAATGTATTTGTTATTACATTTTATGTTAATTTATCATATGAATTATTATTAGACATTATTGTATCATATGTTGGTATCTACAATTTAACAAAACCGTATTAATAATACATGTGAGCTTTTGTCTTACTGTGATAAATTTAATATTATGAGCATCATCTATTAATCATTATTAATCACTACATTCTGTGGCTTTAGTTGTAATTGTGCATGTGGTCATCATTAGTTCTTCTGATGATGACACATAAATAATTTTTAATTGGAAAACATTATGGTGTAAAGTTTTTGGAATAGACAAGAAATATAGTTTATATATTGGAAAAAAAAAAAATAGCTAGTTCCAAATATTAATGTATACTCAAATTTAAAAAAAAAAAAAAAGCCACAACATTATGGTATTAGGCTAATTCCCCACGAGGGGTTTTCCTCAATAAAACCCCGTTGAGCAGGGTGGGAAGACCCCTCCCCCGATGGACGGGTGCAGAGATTCTTTGTCAAACCCGCCCTTGGGTATGGGGGTGGATGTAATGGGCGGGGGATGAGGTCCCGCCCCACCCCACCCCACCCCATCCCGTGCCCATCCCTAATATGATAAATCCTTATTGCTTCCATTATTTGTTCCCAGACAAAGTCCATTATACACTATTGTTAATATAATATTACGAGTCAATATCTTTATGTTATATCTAAAAAAAAATTTCTTAGATCTATCTTTATATTAAATGTGATTAATAGTGTTATTAAATGAAATACCTATATAACGTATTTGCGTTAGCTTGTGAAACCACTAAATGATACCGCGATGGTACCATAAACTTTCTAGAGTTAACACCAATATAATTTCTTAAGTTTCATCTATTTAACTTCTATAAAATATCTATTATGCAAGGTTTTTGGTAAGATTATCAAGATGTTTTTTTTACTTAGGGGCCATTTGGTTCGGTATAATATAAGATTAATTCGATAATCTTTCAATTAATCCAGAAATTACTTTGTTTGGTTGTCAGGTAATAAAATATTTCGGCAATTTTTGAATACTAATAATAAGTACTGTTGGTAATATTGAGAGTAATCAGATTAGCAAAAAAAATGTGTTAATCTAAGATTACCGGGGTAATCTATTTTTTGTTCCCATTTTACCTTTAAATAGTTTCCCTTTGGGACAATTATGCCCTTATTTTTCTATCAAATTACAATTAACTAAACTTAGTAAAATGACGTGTTTAATCTCATATATTTATTTTTTTGACAAAAATGTCCCTCTTGTTACACCCCAAACACCATACCACCACTGGTAGTCATCGGAACGGTGCACGACTAGTCGGATCTGGCTGGTTGGCGTCCGGCTGGTCGTACGCCGGTTGGGCCTTTCTGGTGATATCCATGGTAGATATGCCAGGAAAAGGCCATTTTCTGTTAGATCCATGTCAGATTTGGCAGAAAACAGTAAAAAACGATTAGATTTGATCTGGCCGTTTCCAATTGGATCTGGCTGAAAAAGGTCAAATCGACCCACGACCCACTAGATCCGGCCGGTCATGCGCCGTTCAAGTGACTACTGACAGTCGTCGGCAGCGGTGCTGGGTTGTTTTTGTAAAATTTAAAACTTTTTTTGTGGCTGGGGTATTTTAGCCAAGGGTATTTTAGCCAAATCTCAAATTTTAGGGGTTAAACTTAAAATATAAATTAATAATATTAAAATATAAGGGCAATTTAGTAAAAGGATCCTCCAGAAATATTTTATTCCTCCCAACCAAACACATTAATTATTTATACCACAAATCTAATCAAACTTAATAATATAATATTTTTTAGTAATCTTCAAGGTAATATATCTTCCCAGTAATCCTATTTTTTTTGTAATAAAACATTCTTAGAACCAAACGACCCCTTAATATAAGAAATTATTATTAATCTTTAAACCAGAATTATAAATTACACTATTAAGATATTTATTTAATTGTCTTCCGACTGTTTATTTTAATACATAAAACTTGATTTTTTGTTATTTTGAAACCTTAAAAGAATTTTTGTTATTTAATCAACATGAAAGCGATAATTTCATGAACTCTTAAACAATGTGAAAACAAAAAAACTGTTTGGGTAACCTTACTGTGAGTGGTAACATAGCAGAACCCATGCAGGGAGGGCCCTTGTTTTTGAGGTGAGGTTCCAGGAAGTTTCATGGGCCTTAATTAAATGTTGTGGCCGTGAGAGTGGTTCATTCTTCATAAATGGGTATAGCGCTTCAATTTCGTGGGCTGATCTTCTACTTTAAATAATTACAAATAGACCCAGTAAATATGAACGAGATTTTTTTACTATTAAATTGGTATGCTGACCAAAGATAGTTGAAAAGTTCATACTTTCGTTTACTCTTACTCACTCATTTTGACCTTCTTGTTTGACTGCATGGTAGAATCTCTCTCTCTCTCTCTCTCTCGGTCTTTTATTTATTTAATTATTTTACTATTTAAAGTTAATTTCATTGTTCTAGGGAGATGCTTTTTAGAAACGGCAAATTTGTATAAAAGAAATGAAAAATGTACAATATACGAATGGACATACCTCAAGAGAAAGTCAAAACCTACCAA
>WYDK02000002.1:2919386-2934819 GCA_009867345.2 Toxicodendron radicans
ATATGATGAATAACAACTAAATCATTACTAGAATATTAATTTTTGTCTTATCAGTGAAACAATAAGCACCAGCTATATATATATGGTGGAAATGACCCCATGAAATCAATCCCTCGCACATCAAAAAGTTCAATCTCTAGAATGTTGGTCAAAGGCATCTCATGCTTCATTGAAATATTATACATCCTTTGACAACGATCACATGATTTGGCAAACTTTTAAGCATCCTTGAAGAAAGTAAGCCAGAAACCCCAGATTGAAGGACTTTGGCTATTATTCTTGACCCACCAAAATGACCACCATAGGATGATATATGACACTACTGCAGTATGTTGACGCATTCCTCACCAGATATGCATCTTCTCAAAATTTGGCCAGCCCCTTGCTTGTACAAATCTAAGTCATCCCAGAAGTAAAATCCCATTTCATGCAAAAATCTCTTCAATTGTTGCTTGGAAAGGTCAGGAGGTAGAATGTCACATGCCAAGTAATTAGCAAATCCACAAACCTTGGGCATTCTTGATGATTCATTGCAAGTATTTGCTCATCAGGGAATCCATCTTTAATTGCCACATTGTCTTGAGTAAACTCTTCATTTTCAAGCCTTGAGAGGTGGTCTACAACTTGATTTTCACAACCCTTTCGATCAACGATCTCCAATTCGAATTCTTGTAAGAGTAGAATCCACCTTATAAGCCTTGGTTTTGAATCTTTCTTTGAAATCAAATATTTGATGGCTGAATAATCAGTGTGAACCACTACTTTGGTCCCTATAAGGTATACTCTAAACTTATCAAATGCAAAGACCACGACAAGTAGTTCTTTCTCAGTTGTGGTGTAGTTGAGTTGTGCATCACACAAGGTTATACTTGCATAGTGAATAGGGTGAAAAATCTTACATCTCCTTTGCCCCAGCACTGCTCCAACAACATAGTCACTTGCATCACACATAAGCTCAAATGACAAGGACCAATCAGGAGCTACAATCACAAGTATTGTTACTAAGACTCTCTTTAAAGTTTCAAAAGTAACATGACATTCCTTGGTGAACTCAAATTTCCTGTCATGCTCAAGTAAGGAACACAAAGGTTTGACAATTTTTGAAAAGTCCTTTATAAACCTTCTATAGAACCCTGCATGACCTAAGAAACTTCTAATTCCCTTTACATTAGAATGAGGAGGTAGCTGCTTAATAACATCCACCTTAGCTCTATCCACCTCAATCCCCCTCAATGAGACTTTATGGCCTAAAACTATGTCTTCTTGTTCCATGAAATGACATTTCTCCCAATTCAATACCAAATTAGTCTCTTCACATTTCTTCAGTACCTTTTTCCAAATTCTCCAAACATGCTTCAAAAGAATCACCAAATACAGATAAGTCATCCATGAAAATTTCCATGCAATCCTCCACTAAATCGGAAAATATAGACATCATGCAACACTGGAAGGTTGTTGACGCATTACACAGCCCAAAGGGCATCATTCTAAAGGAAAAAGTACCAAAGGGGAAAATGAATGTTGTCTTGGGCTGATCCTCTGGTGCAATGACGATCTGATTATACCCATAATATCCATCTAAGAAACAATAAAACTCTTTTCCAGCCAACTTGTCAAGCATCTGGTCAATGAATGGCAAAGGAAAATGATCATTTATTGTGGCTTTGTTGAGTTTTTATAGTCCATGCAAATTCTCCTACCAGTGACGGTTCTTGTGGATATCAATTCTTTATTCTGATTCTTGACAACCGTTATACCACCTTTCTTGAGAACACATTGAACATGACTCACCCATTCACTATCTGAAACTGAATAGATTATCCCCACATCCAACCATTTCAAAATTTCTTTCTTCAAATCCTCTTGCATGGCTGGATTGAGTATTCTTTTGTGCTCAACAACACTGCAACAATTATCTTCAAGCAATATTTTATGCATACAAATCGAATGGCTAATTCTCTTGATATCAGCAATACTCCAACCAATGGCCTTCTTATGTTGCTTGAGGACCTTCAATAGTTGTTGTTCTTTGTCTTTAGAAAGTGCGGACGAGATAATAATAGGCAAAGTGTCTCCTTCCCCAATATATGCATACTTAAGATGACTAGGCAGTGTCTTCTGCTCCAGCACTAGGGGTTCTTCGATAGATGACTTGATAGGTTTCAATTCCCTTTCACCTTAATGTAGAAGTTCGAACTTTTGCCCATATCTGTTAAATCTCGAGTTCCCTTGTAGTTCAGCTACACTTACACTCTATTCCTCTTCGTTTTTTAGCTCAGATTCATAAACTAAACAGTCAACATCATCAACCCAACCATTGCAGAATTTTTCCATTTCTTCCATAACTATGTTGTCCATAATACCCACAGCAGAACATTCTTCTAAATCATCATGGAACTTCATAACATCTAAAACATTAAAAGTAACCTCCTGATCATTAACTCTCATAGTGAGTTCTCCTTTCTGAACATCAATTAATGTCTTCCCTGTGGCTATGAATGGTCTACCCAAAATGATAGGCACTTCACGATCAGCTTCATAGTCCAAGATGATGAAGTCTATTAGGAAGATAAACTTGTTCACCCTTACCAACATATTTTCAATCTTTCCTTCTGGATGAACAAAAGAACGATTAGCAAGTTGAAGCGTGACTGATGTTAGCCTTGCTTCACCAATTCCAAGCTTTTTAAACAAAGAAAGAGACATTAAGTTTATACTTGCCCCCAAGTCACATAATGCCCTTCCACAATAGGTATTTCCAATCGAGCATGACAGTGTGAAACTTCCAGGATCTTTCAACTTTTGTGAAAGTTTGTTTTACAAAATAGAACTGCACTCTTTGGTCATGGCTATTGTCTCAAACTCAATCATATTCCTCTTCTTTGACAAAATATCTTTCATGAACTTGACATAATTGGACATTTGTTCCAAAACTTTAACCAGTGGAATGTTGATGTGGAGTTGCTTCAAAAGTTCAAGAAATTTGTTGAATTGCTTATCTTGATTCTGTTTTTTTAGCCTTTAAGGGTATGGTGGAGTAGGTCTCACAGGCTGCTGCTTCTCAATGCTGGGCTGTGCTGGCGCAGCGTTGTCAACATTTGCAGTTTTCTTCTTTGACTTCTCCACTACCTCTTGCACTTCAAGATCTGCTTCAGTTGATTGAGATTCAGTTGAGGGTTATTCTGGTTCAGGCATTCTCTTTAGCATTTGTATTTCCTTTCCATTTCTCAATTGAATGGCTTAAACTTGTTTCTTACCTTCTCTTGGATTTTCGGTATTACTTGGGAAGGAACCTTGTGGTCTTGTATGGACTGCCAATGCAAGTTGTCTCATCTAGTTCTCCAAACACTTCAGTGAAACATTTTGGCTTTGAATCAAAGTAGATTAATTCTTTAGGATAGAATCATTCTTAGCCATGAAATCTCTCATAAGGTTCTCCAATGAGTTGATTTTGTTCTCTAAAGGATCATTTCTTGGCTGAAATTGCTGATGAAATCATGGTGGTTGCATAGGTCTCTGCTGATTGGATGATAAAGTACCTCCTCCTTGATTGCTCCAAGAGAAATTCGGGTATTGTCTCCACCCCGAATTGTAAGTATTAGAATAAGGATTGTTTCCCCTATTCTGATTACCCACAAACACACAGATACCGGGTTTTTGGGACAATTTTCATACAAGTGCCCTTCACTACAAAATACACAAGATACCGCTTCTAGATGACCTATTGAACTGCCCATTGCTGGAGATACTACTAGAGCAGGAACACTCATGTTCTTGATTATGTTAGTCAATGAAGCTACTAGAGTAGATAATGACGTGATGACATCCACTACCATGACTGTAACAACTATTCTTCTTGCATTCCCTGCCCTAGTTGGTGGCCACTGATAATTGTTAGTTGAAATCATTTCCAATATCTCATATGCTTCATTGTATGCCTTGGATAACAATGCACCAGTTGCTGACGCATCAACCAGCATTTGCGTCTGCGCATTTAATCCATTATAAAAGGTATCTATCTAAATCCAACAAGGTATCCCATGATTAGGACTCTTCCTCAATACATCCTTGAATCTCTCCCAGGTTTCATGTAGCGTCTTATCTTCAAATTGTTGGAATGAGGTAATATCATTTTGAAGCTTTCCTTTCTTTTGAGGTGGAAAGTATTTCGAAAGAAATTTGTGCAACAAATCATTCCAATCCATGACTGAATCTGGTGGTAACGAATTAAGCCAAGCACGAGCTCTATCTCGCAATGAGTATGGGAACAGCTTGAGCTTCAAAATGTCTTCAGAAACACTCGACATCTTGAAAGAGTCGCTAACTTCCATGAACAATTTCAAGTGTAAGTGTGGATCTCCAATAGCTAAACCCCTAAACTGACCCATTGTTTGTAACGTTTAGAACATCACAGACTTCAATTCAAATTGCTGAGTTGGAAACTCAGGTCTGACCATGCTCGAATTGAATTAATTGATGAGAGGTGTGTCAAAATCTCCAATACATATGTCCCTTTCGTCTAGCACTTGCTGATTTGGACCTGCTTCGTTCTCCATTTCTACAGGTATATGGACTCTTTGATTAGCTCTTAATTCTCTCAATCTAGCGTGAAGAGTTCTCTCTGGTTCAGGATCAAATAATAATATTGCTTCTTCAACTGATAGGTTCATGCATCACTCACCATCAGATCTGAAAAGAAGACAAACAAAAAGTAAAATAAAATGCAAAAATAATTTTAACAAGCAAAAATATGAAAACTAACGAATTTTGGCACAATCCCCGGCAACGGCGCCAAAAACTTGTTGTCAAAACGATGTTGTATGTGAAGAAACAACACTCACGCAAGTATACATGGTCAACAAGTAATATAGATTCCTAAAAATCGAGTTATCGTCCCACAAGAATTGTAAAACTAGCCAGTCTCAAATTAATGCTCCAACAGTAGTAACAGCAAAATAACAGTGATAATATTGAACTAAACTAAGAATAAGGAAATAGTCACTAAACTAAAATGAGCTAATCGACTAAAATAACCTAATTATGATTTCTAAATCAACAGAGTAAAGATGGCAGAAATATCAGTAGTCAAATAAAGTAAGTCAGATTTGAATAACATATCTCCTATTGTAATGCTGTGGAAAACACTATAGTCTAACTCAACATGATATTTCACTCAATCCAAACACCTAAAATCTTGTATTGTTCACTCGAACATTCTACAAACTTGCTTTCTAAGCTTAAACCTAACATATATCTATGTAGATCTGGACTCAAGAAACAGATTAAGGCTCGATTTGTTAGTAATCGTAAAAGGAAGCATTCATATGTCTATGTATTTTTCTCATACTCTCGTATGACCCTAAGGCTTGTATTAATCAAATGATTTCTCTTATCAATAGACCTTCTCAGCATCTATTAACAAGCAGGATAACAAATATTGAATGGTTAACTCAACATTGCAACAATAATACTCATTTGATTAAAATGAAATGTCAACATCATAAACTATATTAAGATACAAATAACATTACAATAGGAGTTCAAATACTCAAATCCAACTTAAAATAAATTAGTTCAAACTGAAATGAGAGTAAAACAAAGTAGAAAATACAACCATGAAGTTCATTGGACAAAGAAACACAAAATACAAGAAAGGGGTAAAGGGATATCTCTTAGAATGATCTATCTCTTCCCTGTCAATAGATTTTCCTTTCTTGTTGATTCTTTGCTCTTTTCCTCTGGTTCTTACTCTCAGTGGCCGTCTCTCACTCTAATGAAGAAGACTTGTCCTCAAATGAAGAAGATTTGCTCTCCAATCTTTTCACTTTGCTTATATATGAGAGAATTTAGGGCAGCTTGTGACACATGACTGAATACTAGGATAAATCAATCCTCACAGTCATGTTACTGTGCATTCTCTCACTGTGTGCACGGAAAAAGTGAATGTCCTTTTCAGGACAGCTCAACAACTTTGCAGGACCACATGCGTTTTTTCTTTTATGCTGATCTAGCGCTTTAAAGGCTAGCACTCCTTACTGCATAGTCCACAACACTAGTCTTCAAGCCATTTAAATCAGAGGATAAGCTAATTGATTTTGAACTGCAGAAAGACAATCAGTGCAATTAATCCTAAGTTAAGCCATAATAGATTAGATTAACACAGTTTCTCTCTTTTAATCACATTCAACTCTAAATTGGCCAAGTTGTAAAATATTGCACTAAACTAAACTAAACTAAAATAGCTAAATTAGAAATAAAAACCATAACAAAGATTGTTAAATTAGGCCTATGATAACTCTATTTACAAGAGTTATCAACTAGTCTTTAATAGGTGGCTCCCGTGTTTTTTAGACCGAAAGGCATAACAGTGTAAACATAGAGTCCTCGATCTGTAATGAAGGTCGTGTGCTCTTCATCTGGTGTATACATGAGAATTTGATTATAGCCTGAATAGACATCCATAAAACTTAACAGTTCGTGCCCCGATGTGACATTAACGAGCTAATCGATGAGGGTCAAAGGAAAATTGTCTTTGGGCAGGCTTTATTTAAATTGATGAAGTCTATGCAAGTGCGCCACTTGCCATTAGGTTTTTTCACCAAAATCGGATTAGCTACCAATTGGGGGTAGTGTGATTACTTGATAAAGTTGTTGGAAGGCAACTTATCAACTTCAGATTTAAGAGCCAAGTACTTCTCAAAATCCATTGCTCTTCGTTTTTGGTGAACAGGTCAAATAGTTGGATCGATGTTTAAATGGTGTCAAATGATATTAGAGTCAATGCCTACCATATCGGCATGTATCCACGCAAAGACGTATTGGCTTTGTTTGAGAAAACTGATCAGACGAGTAACGATCTCTTCACATAGATCGCTACCGATTTTCAACTTTCTTGTGGGTTCATTTTCATCAATCTAAACCTCTACCAGTTGCTCGATTGGACCATTGGCTGGCAAATCCTCCAAAATACGAGGATCGATAAAGTCATCAACTAGACCTGGATGAGGTTTTGCGATCGTAATGGACATGGTCATTACTGCTTTTTTTTCTTTTCGGCCATACGAATAGGCTTATTGTAGCAGTGACATGATTCTTCCTGAGATCCGCGAACTTCTCTGACACTTGTGGGAGTGGGAAATTTCATCTTCATATGATAGATGGAAGTTATTGCTTTTAGCGATCTCAAAAGAGGTCGCCCTATTATAACATTAACCGCGGTTGGGCAATCCACGACTAGGAAATCAACGATCTTTGAAACCGTGTTTTCCTCTCCCATTTCTACTGGAAGAGTTATTATGCCTTTAGGAATTAAAGAATCCCTTGTGAAACCATATAACGACTCACAAGTGGGCTTCAAATTCTTATCTTTCTGTCATATTCCTTTGAAAGCTTCGTAGAATAAGACATTCATTGTGCTCCTGTTGTTAATAAAAATGCGACGCATCTTAACATCCGCCACATTAGCAATTATGACTAAGGCATCGTCGTGAGGATGATGGAGATGAATGGCATCTTCTTCCGAAACTGATGCGATCATCTCGCCTAAATGATTTTGTAGGTCGCCTCTTAGCCTAGTACAATATTGGGGGCAGATATTTTGCATTGCGTGCATATTGATTCTGAGACCGACGTGAATCACCAGCGACGTGAGGGCCTCCGAATATAGTAAAATATTCGACAAGCTTCTTCCCTTTTTGAGGTGATGAAGAATCTTTTTTGTGGCCACGATGAACGAGTTTCTTCATCGCGATCAAGTTTTCTGACGAAACTTTTCAGATGCCTTTTCTGAATCAGATCTTCAATAGCAGTTTGCAAAGCATGGCAATCATCTATGTAATGCCCAACGTCTTTGTGATAGCGACAATATTTCTTTCCGCGAAAGGTTGGGTTGCCTTTGAGGGGAGCAGGCTTAGGGAGCAATCCTGGATCATGTTGCAATACTTCGCTGAGTGTGACATTCAGTAGTGTATGTGTGTTGGGACGAGGCATGGGGCCCTGAACTGTGAATTATCACATCAAGGCTTTTTTTCTCGGTCGTTGTTTCCTCTCTGATCGTTTTGATTGTTCTTATAATTGGGCCGAACAGGAACCTGCTCTTGAGAATTCTTTAGAAGGGGTGTACTTATAGAAGTCCCTTAACTGCCTCTTGAAAAGGCCGCGACTGAAGTCTCTATCCACACGTGTTTTTCCGCAAGAGAGTAAAATAGCGGAAAGGAGACGTAGTCTTCCCGTTGTAATTTGTCTCATAATGTTGTTTGAGGTCGCACGCCTGCAATCAATAGGGTGTGTATGGCTTCTTCAGGTGGGTTTGCCACCTTGTTGAGTTCCATATGGAAGCGATCTAAATAGGACTTTAGCGATTGATTTGCCTCCTGCTTTATGTTACTTAAATAACTGAGTAGCAAAGAGAATTGTTTTTCGCTTGAAAGTGTCTCATAAAGAAAGCGCTCAATCTTTGGCAGGAGTCAACTAATCCAGATGGTAACGATTTGAACCATCTTTTTAGTGCGGCATCAAGAGTGACAGTTCCATTAGATCGTTGAAAACAAACAAATGATCTTGTGGATCACTGTTTAATGTATAGGGTTTAACATTTGGCATTTGAAAACATGCTGGGAGAAGAGCATGGAGGATTTCAGCAGAAAATGGAGAAGCGTCGGCGCCCGTATTTTGTACATCGCGATGTGCATGAATTTCATCCAACGCTCGTTGCAACTCCTCTATTCTGGGTGAATGAGGTTGTTGTGTTGCCTCGATTCTGGGTGAGCAAGGTCTTTGAACTACCTCAATTCTAGGCGAATAAGGTCTTTGAGCTGCACTTTCTGCGATCTTTGTATGTGGATAATTTGCTTCCCGGTTTTCCAAATATCTGTGAAGGTCGGAGAAATTTTGATTATCCAAAAATTGCCTGATATCAGTTGGCATCGAATGACGCGATCTGGCTGGCTGTTGTGGGATGTTAGCTCCCGTATTGGCACATGAAAATTGTGCCCGTGATCGCGAGTTTATTTCCTGACTGTAATCGTCAGGGTGTGAAATTGTTCGTGATGCACGATCACCCTGTTATTGTACCGCCTTTTCTCGAAGCGAAAAATTATCCCCAGGTCCACAAGGACGTCCCCTTGGGGGCCTATTGTGACTAGCGAAGGGGTTTGGGCGATTTGTGTTTGTCACCCCGGTGTGCAGCCTTCGTGGAACAGGATTATTGTGTGGTACACCTCTTTGATCAATAGAGAGAGGTGTATGTGGTGGATCAAGCCTATCCAGGCGTTGTGTGATCGTTTGGAGAGTGGAATCCAATCGATTCATGCATTGTAGTAACATAAGGTCCATTTGAGAGGTGGATGCCCCATTGCGACCTGTCGGGGGATTGAGATCCATTCTTGGTGCGGCGGGTGCATCCCTATGTGGGGAGGCATTATGATCGTTGTTGTTGTTTCGAGGATCATTGAATATCGTCATTTGTGAGTCAATTTGTGGAAAATTTGATAAAACGAGAAAGATCAATTTGTAGGAAAATTGAGAAAACGAGGAACGCTCAATTTGTAAGAAAATTGAGAAAACGAGAAACGATCAATTTGAAGAAAATTTGAGAAAATGAGAAACTATCAATTTGTAGGAAAATTGAGAAAATGAGAAACGATCAATTTGTAAGAAAATTGAGAAACGAGAACTGTGATCATAACGTGCTAACCGCAACATATTGAAATCATGCCCTCCTTCTAGCGTCAAATTGTTGATGCCAAAAGTTTGCACCAACGAATTAATGGACTAGCTAGTTGCAAAACGAACAGGCTAGTCTGTGTTTATTGGTGAGAGCGTGAATTTCTTCAGTTAGTATGTTAGATCGCTGATCGAAGTCAGATCGTTAATACAATCAAAATAAAGAATACGACCTGACTTTTTAAGTGGTTCAGAGGCTACATAGCAACTCCTACGTCTACTGTTGTTGTATTGAAAATGGGTTACATTTCTGATCGCTAACGATCTATTTAGAAGAGTATAACAGCTATGAGTGAATAATCCGCGAACTGTAGGTCTGGAAACTGATATTTTGTAGAGAGTGAGAGAGAGTCTAAGTGATAAAGCTCTTACATGTATTTTTGAGATTTTTAGGGGAATAGTTGAATCTTCCATAATGGAGTAAAACACTTCTATTTATAGAGATTCCAAAGCGGTTACTGTAGGTGACACTTGATGCATGATCTTATCAGTTCGTGAGGTGTCCTCATGACAATCTTCCTAAAACTTCTGTTTGGGGCATGAGGCAATCAAAGGGAGATATCTGTATTATGTGGCTGACGTCGTCTTTTGACAAGTGTTGCGATCTTACAGGTCACGTGACGTCACTACTGTTCACTTTTGTTATAATACAATTTTACTCATAACAGATATACTAAAATGAAGTATCTCTAAAATTGAATTCAAATTACTTATAAAGATTGTAGAAAAAAAAAAATTATTAAAGAGCCGTCCATTCTTACTTTTATTTCGTGTTTTGTGAAAATATTAAAAATAATTAAATAAATTAATTCAGATTTTGTATTTTCCGAATTTCAAAATGTGTTAGACATATTTATTGTTATTTAGAGTTTCAAATTTTATTTTCAATATATATAAATTATATATTCTTTATATGTGTTTTCTGCGTCGGGTTTGATGTCGGGTCACGATGCTTGCCCTGTACGCGAGATAGTTCCCAGACATAAGGACTGTCTTTATATTTTTTCAAACTGTTGGGGAGGTAATGGAGATTAGATCAATTCTTTTATTCATTCTGCGAAAAGTCTAAAACCCCAAACGGCAAAACCCCAGCCTAAATAAGTTCCAAAAACTCGCCGTAATCCGCTTTCTGCACAAACTCGCTATAATCACTTTTTGCAAGACGCCCAAGTTACTCGCCATAATCCACTCTCTACAAATACTCGCTGTAGTCCAATTTCTGCAAGACGCCGAAAGATTTTGTTATATTCTCCTTCTCTTTCTCTTTTGATTCTTGAATGAAATCACAACAAAGAATATAAAATTACATCTTTAAACTGTAGTAGAGAACAGAATGCCCCGTTCTAAGGCTTCATCAAAGAAGCAGCAGAAGCAGCAAAAGCAACGCGGTGTCGATTTCAAAGTAACCACGAAGTTTTACTCTTTGTTTTGCTCTAATTTGGTTTTGTTGTATGAATAATGCTTATTTATTTTTATTTATTTATTGTTTTTTTTTTTTTTTGCAGAAAATTAAGCGGAAGCTTGGCAGGAAGCTGCCGCCGCCGAAGAATGCTACAAATACTGAGATTAAATCCAAAGGTGAAGAGTCTTTCATATCAAGCTTGAGTTGTTAGTTATATTTGTTTTCCTTTATTTAGGATTTTTTTTTATTTGAAACGAACTTTGGATTGTGTATGAACCAAGTAATGAACAATAGGGATGAAAACTTAGTTGTGTTGTGTTTTGAGCAGCGATTATACTTCCTGAGCAAAGTGTGGCGTCGGAGAAGGCGGGATTAGCTGTTAGCAAGAAGGGCTTGACTTTGAAAGAGCTACTTCAACAAACATCCCATCACAACGCAAAAGTTCGGAAAGGTATTTTATTTCAATTTTGTTGTATGCTGTGGCTTAAGGAATTAAAATTAAGGATATGAGGATGTTGATTGGATAATGGGAAGCAATGCACCATTTCATCATTCAGAAGTAGGAAAATTTGGGATTTATAGTTACTTCGAATGAAAAGATGCGTGGTTTTGTTGTGTTTTTGGTAAGTGGTGAGGATTGTGGATAAAAGAAAAAAAGACATTGGATTAGCTGTGTCTAAGGCGAATATTTGTTCTCATAAGAATCAAAAGCCAATCATCTTTCCTGGTCTAAGATTGATACTTGGAAATGAATTGGTCATTGGTTTATCTATTCTGCTGGGATTTGTGATCTATAAATAAACTATTCTTGTAGAATGCTTTCTTTGTTGTTATTTTGAAAAAAATAGTTTTAAGTTGAGATAATTCTTTTGAAGTGTGCCTATGCTAGTTATTTTTCTTTTTTTGATTCTGTAGTTTAGACTTTTAGCATCCATAACAACTATATTCCTCTGTATAGAACTGGTGATGTTGGCACTGACATAAATTATTTCTTCTTGAAGATGCATTGATGGGCATTAAGGATTTGTTTCAAAAGCATCCAGGAGAGTTAAGGCTGCACAGATATGCTGCTATAGAAAAGTTGCGTGAACGTATCAGTGATGATGACCAAGTTGTCAGAGAAATGCTATATCAGTTATTTAAGACTGTGATATTTCCTGGGTGCAAAGAGGTAACTCTTCACTTCAGTTTTTTGTTTGAACTCGCAAATTTGGTCTGGTTGCTACTTAGTCACAATTAAATCCATAGTAATAGTCATTGAGTTATGCTTCTGGACACCCAAATGGCGCCACAATGTTTCCCAATTCCGATCTATGTGTTTCCATTCTAATTAGTCTGCAGTGTATTTTGTTTATTACCCATCACATGTATCTGTACCGTGTGTTACACTTTCCATGTGATTGCAATTCTTTACATCAAAAGTTCAAAACCATATGGTACTTAGTATTCTCTATATCTTTTTTTTTTTTTTTTAAATATCCTCATGAACATATTTGTTGGGCAGTATTAGGGGTGTAGTCAAACACGAGCAACTCAGGCTCGACTCGATAATTGCTGAGCCGAATCCGAGCTCGATCTTGGTTTCAAGCTCGATTAAATATACGAGTTGAGTACGAGCAGCGTGTTGCTCAACTCGATAAGCTCGTGAGTACCCAAAAAAGCTCACATAATATAGGCGATATGCACCCTACACTAAACCAAACTCTTCTTCTCCATAACTTTTCTCTAAACTGAACATCTTCAATCTAACAAATCAACGAAACACAATCCGCCACAAAACAAGCCAGCTCAAGCCATCCATAAATACTTACAACTTCAAAATTTCAATAGTTACGAGTGGTAGGCTTGACCCGCAGATCATTTTTATCACATTCAAAGAAAGTGAGAGCTTTTGCAGAATCAGATTAGCACCGAAGCAAAACCCTTGAAATTTCAAGAGCACCCAGATGAGGAAGAAGGCCTTTTAAGTCGTCCTGAAGAAGGGTTAAACGAGATTTGCCCTGATTAAGAGATGAAAAAATAAGATTGACTATGTTGTTGGGGTTTTGAGTTTGGGTGAGAAAATGGTAAAGAAGGTTTGAGAGTGACTTTGACTCTGAATCTTGCATGGCTGGTAGAGAAGAAGAAGAAAAAATGAGTTTGAATAAAGAGTTTATGTTAAAGAATGGTTTTTTAGGTAAGGTAAGGAGCGAGTGTGAGGTTCTAATAAGACGGAGTTTTGATGGAGATGAAAGGAAAGAAAAAGATGATGAGGAAGATGGTTTGAATGTGAAAGTAGGAGAAGAACATAATAAAAGATTGCTTAGTCTGAGAAAAGAAGAACAGGAAGCCATTGATGATGATGGTGATGAGTTGAAGTTGAATGTGTGTTGATTGCAATTGTGGAGTCTTGTAGTTGAAAAGAATGATGAAGTAAAGATAGTGTAATAGTTTTTGAGATTTGAGAAAATCTAAGGATGTGATTTATCACGGGAATTGAGATCCACTTATCCCTCCCTTAAATTATTCATTTTTTTTCCTTTTATATTTATTTTTCAATTTATGAGTAAAAAAAACTTTTAATAGACTCGGCTCAGCTCGGCTCGATCATTGTTCGAGTCAAGTCGAGCCGAGCTCGAACCCTACATTAATACTTCGAGCTCGAGCTCAAACTCCCCCTTCCCAATATCTAGCCGAGCTCGAGCCAACCACTACTCGGCTCAAGTACACCCTTAGGCAGTATTTAACTTTGGTTCTAATTTCAGATATTTTTCATTATCATTGCTATTTTTGTTGCATGCAATACTTTTAGAATCAACAATATCTCCAATTCTCTAATGGTTTTCTCTTTCTTGTCCAGGGTAATCAAGGACCTTTCATTTCCTTGATGATGGCCTATATTTTCAATGCAATGACGAATTTAGCAATTGATGTTCGGTTGATGGCTTTTAAAGTTTTTGACCTTGTTGTGCAGTACTATCCACCTTCCTTTTCTTTGTATTCTGAAAAGGTACTTAATGTCATAATTTGTGTTTAATTTTTGAATTTTAAGATTTTAATGGAACTTCATCCTTTTGGTATAATCTCAGGCTACCTTTCTGGGATGCTGTATTTTTCCCTCATCATGTTTTGGACTCATGCACCTCTGTTATAGGTGTTTGAAAAGAAGTTGTATTCTTTCTAACTATTCATTTCTCTCATAATTGCGTAATGTCTGCATATTGTTGTTTAAGAAAAGGTAATGAAATGCATAACAGCTTAATGAGCTTGTTTATAGTGCTTGGTTGCTATTTTACAAAACTGGGCTTTCTTAGATATTTTTATCTTTGATCTCTGATGGTTTATATATTTTGCATTAATGGAACTTTTCCTTTTGAATATATTATTTCTCTCATCATGCAGTAATTAGTTTTTTTTTTTTTTAATAAGATATTGGTGTTGTTTAGGGTTTTCCTTCGGGAAAAGGTAAAATATTGTTCACTTTTCAAATTTATAATCTCTTTCCAAACAATTTTTATGCCATTGTATTTTTGGTTGTCAATGAAATTAAATAGTTTTTGATACTTCTCAATATTGTTGTCAATAATTATGTTAGGACCATACATTTTTTGTGTCATATGTAGGAGTTTGTTGCAAAGCTATTCTCATATAACATCAGTTTAGCTCCATATCCATCTCTCTTTACACCTCATCCTTCTTACTTC
This sequence comes from Toxicodendron radicans, assembly GCA_009867345.2. Taxonomy (NCBI): domain Eukaryota; kingdom Viridiplantae; phylum Streptophyta; class Magnoliopsida; order Sapindales; family Anacardiaceae; genus Toxicodendron; species Toxicodendron radicans. The sequence goes on from WYDK02000002.1 coordinate 2,934,195, forward strand.
AGTTTATCTTTAAATGGTGGAAATCCAAGATGGTGTATTAGCAGCCAGGTGGCTTTCTACCTATGTCTTATTTTTTTAAAACTCATCATATGTAATCATGAGCAATAAAATGAGCTCTTACATGTGTTAATCTTTGAAGAGAAAGCAAATTATTTGAAGGAATATGTTTAGCAAACCTTTTACTTAGGCGGTTTAAATTAGCTACAAATATCCGCATTATGCTTTGTAATTCCATAAGTTTGTCTACGTCGATATATACGATCCTTTAGTCATAAAGGGTAGCATAACATCATTTCAGTCCCCTCAATATCCATCTATTTATTTCATCCTCGTTTACTTCTATCTTTCATATCATTTACCCATCTATTTATTTTGTCCTTTTTGACTTCAATCAATTTGCTATCCCGTCAATGTATACCACATGTAAGAGCTCATTTAATTGCTCATGATTACATGTGATGAGTTTCTAAAACTAGGCACAGGTGGAAAGACATCTGGCTTCTAACACTTACCGTTGGATTTCCACCATATATATATATATATATATGTATAGCTGGTGCTTATTGTTTCACTGATAAGACAAAAATTAATATTCTAGTAATGATTTAGTTGTTATTCATCATAT
>WYDK02000002.1:2934919-2951922 GCA_009867345.2 Toxicodendron radicans
ATTATCTCTTTTATTTGATAGCCTAATTAGGGAAACATTACTTTTTTCTGTTATGGTTCAGGGGCTTTAGTGGTTTGTAGTTTGAGAGATGAGTTATATTCTTTTGGATAATGTTTTGGAGCCCTGCTTTGGTGCTCAGGACAGCTTATCCTTCTCCAAATTTGTTATCTACTTTTGATTCAATATAATTTCCTTCATGTCCCTGACATATATATGTCTGGAAGTTTTACAATTGATTGTCTCATCGACAGATTCTCCAAAATTATGAGGATATTCTACAGAAGAACCAATTATATTTACAAGATAAGGGCAAACTCAAAAGCACTCTTGCTGGGTTGGTACGCTGCTTGTCGCTCTTGCCATATAAAAAGAGTCAAGACTCATGTGGAAAGGTACGTCAATTTGTCAATCAAACAAAACTGTTGAACACATCATCTCTGCTCTCTCATTTATTTTTCTTCTCTATAGTAGCCAATGTTTTGGTGAAACAATGAGGAGTTCATTGCATCTTCAAACATATTTATTATTCTATCCTCTCTGTAAATCTTTGATTACTTGTTTCTCATAATGTTGATGTGTTTTGTGTGTGTAATCTTAGCATTGGGTTGGTGATGCTTTTTTATTTGAATTGAAGTGATAAGGATTCTAGACCAAAGATATAGAGTTCTTTTAGAAAGTTAATAGATAATTTCCGAAGATTTAACTTAGAATCTTCTTGAAGAGTGTGGCCTTTCCTCCAGATTTACAGTTCTCTTCAAGCACCATAACTTTAGGATTTACTTTGATGTATTATAGTCGTCAAAGATGCTTATGTGTTGATTGTCAAGTCTTTTGCCTTCGTAGCACTTTTTAATTAATGCTCTTTCACTTAATCTCATAGAATATTGCTGGAGAAGGAATATTGCATTCTTTTGAGCCTGAAGTACCTACAGAAGCTTCTGGTAAGTGAAAGCACATTTTACCTTGTCTCTTGGTTTTTGGTTTTTAATGTGATGTACGGTCTTCATATTAGTATTCGAAGTTCTGTAGTCAGCTCTTATAAATCAAGCAGTTTTCAGGAGTTTAGTTGTGTTAGCTGGTTGTAAGGCTTAAGCTTAGAGGATATCTTCTATCGTATTCCTTTTTCTCTATCTTGTGCTGCTTTTAGTCATGTTTCTTGGCTTCGGTAATATTTTAGTGATAACATTAAATTATAAGTGCATAGTCTTGCATTGATGACAACATCATTTGTTTGTATTTACTCTGTTATTCTTGATTTTTACTAGCAGTACCATACTTTTTACCTTTCTATTTTTGTTAGTTTCCACTGGAATCAAATGCCTTGCATGTGGTTTTATTCCCTAGTAAAGGAGAAAAGTGATTTTTCACATCTGAAAGTTATTTTTGAGCAGCATAAGTTTTATCACAAGAATAAAATGATCATGTTATCTTCTTCCTTATTGTCTTCTTGCTTTTTTTATTTTTATTATTTTGGGTTAGTAAAAGATAAACTTTAGTTTTCTTATCTTCTGCATTTTTGACTGTGTAGGGTTTTCTTCCATCACGAAGAAACTAAAGGACCTTGTCCCAGTTTTAGTCAACTGTTTTCAAGAATTTATTCCATTGGTTCATGATATGACATCACTGGATGCACAATCATTTGATTGTATGCATTTTATACTTAAGAGCGTAGATCTTGCAGTTGGATTTTTTGTTTATGGAACCCACCAGGGAAAACCAGCATTACAACCTTCTTGTGGAGGACCTGATGTGGTAATATTGGATCAAACTTTTTCATCAGTATTGTTGAAAAAGTTATTCAGTGTATTTCCCCTAAATCCAACACATCACCTTTCTGATAAGGTATTACCTTTTTGTAAGTTTTGTAATAACTATCTTTGCTTCTGAATACTATTTCTTATACGCTTTGCTTCAGATTGGTATTGCAATTTACATCTATTTTATATGAAAACCCTCTTACCTATCCCTCTTTATAGTCTTGCAATAATGGAAGTCTATGATGCCTAGCATACATTTCTAAGTTGCATTATTTAGTCATGCTGTTGAACTATGAGCTTGGTCATTGCTTATATGCTCTTTAGATGCTTCAGTTTTTGCAGTCCTTCATTCTCTCATATTTGCCATAGTTTTTCCTTCATGAAGGGTCTTACATTTCAAACATAGCATGAGTTTGTATTTATTGCTCTTGCTAAAGTAAGAGATCTCTAATTTTTTATACTTGACACTTGGCAGGTTGATGATAGATACTTTATCTTGAACATTGTTATTACAGAAATATTTTTGCATTATAGTGAGTGGATCTGCCCTCTTGCAGTCTTGTTGGAGAAATTTCTAGAATTTATAGAAAATGCGCTTCTTGGCAAGGTCTGATTTCACAACTAAATTCCTAGTTTTTTTTATTTAAATGCTTGGTGAGGTGTGAAATTGCAATTGATGGTTATTAATGTATTTATGAAATTCTAATATTTGATTCATGTTTTATTCTAATAGTATAAACTATAAATTTCACTTTTCTTACCCAATTATAGTTGGCTAGTGGACAATGAGCTGTAGCCCATTAAGCTGGGATGAGAGTTTCACAAGTTCAAGTGAAGTTGTCATGTTTGTCAATATTTAATTAATGCAAGCAACAGGGATAGTTCTGTCCACTGCTTGAGATACTCAGTTGATAGTAAAATGCCAATTGAAAAGGTTACAGCTTCCACAGATCTACCTCCGGTGCTGCTTTGCGTGTGTGGTAGTTTGGGGCCAGGCTTGGTGGACATATTCTAAATAGGGAGGCCAATAAGGGGTGTAATTGTGCACATGTCCTTCAACCTCTAGAGCCATAACAGATTGAGTTGTCCTGTAGGATGGTTTTGGATATTAAGCATTATTAATTCATTTGGAATATGCTCTGGTGATAGTTTGAAATAGCATGAAAACAAAAAGAAGAAATTTGCTTTCTTAATAATCCTACGAAGACAGCGTTGTCCCTCTTTCTATAACATTGAAAAAACGTGCAAATAGGAAACAAAATACATTTTGACTCTTAAATGGGACTTGAATATAATTTACTTAATGACATGTTCTTCTTGGCATAAATTGTTGCTCTGAATCTGTTTGTATGCTGTTGAGATGTTCTCAATTATTTATAAAGACCTTTTATTTGGACTGGGCATTGAAAATCAAATGATATCTGTTCCTGTAGATTTTATTGATTTATGTCTTTGCAGAGCTGCAGTGACTCACGGTCTGGTAAAGCTGTATGGGAAAAGCATTTACTTCTATTGCTGCCTTTTCTTCCAAAACTTTTACCGCAAGTAACAAGTGATTGGAAGCATCGTCTTCTTCAGGTTTGACTTGTACTTCAAGAATTATTTGATCACTGAGAGCTTGTCTCAGCAGATTCATTAATTGAATTTCACTTGTTTTCTTAAATTTACTGTTCTTATACTTTTAAATTTGGTTCTAGATTTGTGTTCTTAAAGATGATGAATTGTGTGAACATTGAGAATGATCATGGTGCTTATGAAAATTATATCAGGCATTTACCAAGACATTTGAGGATAGCAACCCAGAGTGTTCTCTTAAGTTGGCTTGTCTTTCTGCAATTGAAGAAATGCTTGTCCCTGTAAGCTCAATTTTGCTTCTGGAGAACAATTTATTTCTCTTGATAATCTATGTATCTTTCTCTCATCTCTCCTCACTTCCTAACTTCAGTGTAATGACAATTAACTCGTACATTTTCTAAATAAACCTTAGAGAGATGACGTGGTGTTCCCAGATGCAAGTGACCCCTTATTTGAACATCAGATTATATGGATAAGAGCTCTTCCCCAGTTGCTAATCCTGCTAGGTGATGAGCACCCATCCTCTACCCAGGTAGTTATCTGTTTGACCTCTTGAACACTTGTTGCTGTGACGGTTAGGCAAAAGAATTTTGAATATGGATAAAACTGTTGAAGACAAATGTATTAGCAACCTTTGCGTGTTTGGTCATTGTATATCATTTATAATAACCTTCTCTGGTTACCATCTTTACCATCTAAATATCAAACATGAATGACCATTTTCTTGAAATTAAAATGTCCTGCAGGTTGTGCTGAACCTTCTACTTCGCCTGGGAAAATGTGCTTACTTGAATTCTACCTTTGCCTGGGAATATGAGAACATGCAGTACACACTTCATAAGTTCTATAGCTCATGTCAAGAGGAAGGTGTGAATCAGTGGTAGTGAAATTTATATTGGTTAAATTGCACCTCTGAGTACTGGGATTTGGCTTCTAATCATAATACTCCTTCTGTACAGGAGACATAGTTGATGGTCCTTTTATAAGGCTTTCCAGGGATTCTCAGGAACTATCTGTCTGCTGCCTTTATTATTTCTCTAACTTGGGTCCACTGTTGCTGAAGTCGATAACTTTTTGTTGCCTATGTAAGAATCAGTGCATTACATATTTATTGGTTGAGTCTTCATGAATTTCATTGTTCTGGATTTTAGTATTACACTTTCTTTTCATTACATTTTGAAGTTTTTCTAACTGGGTCAATGAGATTGACAATCAGGGAAGGCCTTTTGGCAGTTGAAAGAGAGTAAATTTTCCCCTGAAACTGAAGACAGTACTTAAAATGTCAATAGTTTGGCCATAAAGACGGGTGAATTTTACATTTAGATATATGTGGGTACTTGGTTTTATATGCCTGTCACATGTGGTGTGAGGGGATTTTTGCTTTTATCCATTTTTGACAGAATCATATGGACCATAAAATTGGTCAGAAGATAATATAAGTGAAATCTTGGGCTTAGTTTGTTTAGGTTTTGAGTAGTATTTTCAAAAGTGGTATTTGATAAATAGTGGGTGGGTAGTATTTTGATAGTATTTAGATAATATTTTTGAAAAAATGTGTATTAATGTTTGTTGAAATATGATTGGATTTGGATAATATTTAAATAATATTTGTGGAAAAATGTGTATTGATGGGATAGAATTTGGATAGTAATATTTGTGGGAAAATGTATTTTGATATTTGTTTAAATAGGATAGTGAATAGGATAGTGTTGAAAATTTTAAACAAAGGGGGCCTTGGCTATTTCTATTGTTATCATGTAAAAATTATTATCATTTTTTTTATATTTTTCCTGCCTATATTTTGCAGGTCCTGAGTTGGAGCCATTTATGCTATTTCGGATCATAGAGATTCTGCATTCTGCCTTCAATGCTGGACATATCCAGATTGCTGATCACATGAGTTTCTTTGTCACTTTAATTTCCCGTTTTAGAGTTTTCCCTGGTACTACTGTCATTTCTTCTTCTATGGTAGTTATCTTTTTGTTCATGATTGTCGACTAACCATTAAAGTTCAAGTGTGTAGAAAGAGCTTAATAGTAGTAGTTAAACTCTAATGTGCTCCAAGTTTAGTGAATGGACTTGCCACATTGATCCAAACACAAGTAGCGTCAAATAGAAACAAACATATGATCACCTTATGTTATAATCTAGTTACTCAATCCACAAAGTTGAACATATGCCTAACACAGTTGTATTTAAACTTCAAAGATGGTTTCTTACAACATTTGTTTCTTTGATTCATTTTCCAAATTAGTTAAATTACCTTTGTATTTTATATTGCCTGGCATATCTGCTGTTTGGTATTAAATAGATTTCTATTTGGCAAGCTTTATACATCATTTGTGGTGGTTAGCTTATTAAGAATGATAACTTTGCAAAACCTTTTTTTTTTCCAGCAAGTATAAAGCATAAGCAGACAGAAGGAAAAATCTTGTAAAATGTTATCTAAAATGACATAATCCTAAACTCTAGCTTGAGAACTTTTCATCTATTAAATACTCCAAAACCCCTGGCACACTTGAAGATTTAAACCAACTATTAGCACTAGACTCCCTTATGTCAGCTGTTTTTCACTTGGCCCTTCATTTTAATATTTTTTCCTTTTGATTTAAAATATATATATTATCTGGAATTGAAAGAAGCTTTGGCATTCGCAGAAATTATGCATCCTGCTGTAGAGAGTGATGTGAAGATCTCAAATTGTGGTACTTTCAAGCTGCTCACTAATGCTGTCTGCTCATGCCTTTCACAGATGGGTGATAATTCTCTTGTTTTCCGGATACTAGAGAAAGCAATACTTAACCAACTAGTAAGTTGTCATAAATATTTCTGTCTGATGGTTCTTTTTTCCTGTTTGTTTTTTAACATTGATGTTTTTGTTGCACCATGATCTTGATCTTGACAGTTCCCTGAGTTTTTTCAGTTTTGAGACCTTTGCATCAGAATTTGTTTTGTTTAGTACATATTGATGTGTAGTTCATCTTTTGGTTGACTAATGGAAGGCCTTAAAGAAATTTCTGGAAACATGAAGCACTTACAGAACCCTTTTTTTATGTTGCAGTTATTAAAGCCTCCTCTAGACAATGCATGTGCCATGCTCAGGATGCTTGTTACACTAGACTCTAAACCCACAAGATTTTCGGAACAGGGTGTCATCACTCTAAGCGAGTATCTTTCAGGATATGTAGTTGATGTTGCTCATGTAAGCAGTTTCTTTTTTTTAAATCTACCCTTGGCTTTTTGAAAACCAATTTTATTTATTTCTCGATAGAATTCCTTGCTTCTTTTTCTTGTTGCTTCTTTTTCTTGTTATCAAGTTCTGATTGGCTTAGCGGGGGTTGGTTCTTGCCTGTTGTTAGGGATTAATCATAATGAAACTAACTTCTGAGCCTTGTTAAATTGCACTTTTCCACACACAACGTGAAGTATCTTACAGTTCCACTGAGAAGAAAAACAACTATTCACCTTAGTGTTATTTTCTTAGTGACTGAAAAATACAGAGCCATTTTTACTTCTGGTTTTAGTTTTGGATCTCCTGGGGTATATGTGAATTTAAATGATAGTCCTTTTTATTGGCCATCGTAAATTAAGTTTGCCTTTTTTAAGGAAAATGTTCCAACATTCTTTTGGCACCATATGTTTTAAGAATCCTTAAGAGCATTAGTTACGCCTTAAATGGCCTATGACTACTGGTTAGAATGACGCCCAGAAATATCTAAATTACCTTGGCTGAAGCACAGCCTATTTAAAGCTGGAATTCTGCACTGCAGTATATGTTACTGACAATATATGCTCTTTTATTCAGTGCATCCCAGAAGATCATGAGATTACTGTCCCTACTCGTACATGGACATGCTGTTATTATATTCTACCGTGCTTTTTCTTGTTTGATAGCAGCCACAAGCTATTGGAACTTGTGTTGAACAAGATGGGTTCACTGATAACTCAAAGTAGTTCATCATCCCTGGATCAAATTTATGGTCAATATGCAATGGACCATTCAAAGAGAATAAATGCAGTTGTTTCTGCAATTTTGTTGATGCATAAGGATGCTAAAGTTCGAAAAATTGTTTCTTATTTCAAGGAAGAGATGGTCCACATTTTAAAGAGCATAATGTCTTTGCAGGTATTATTTTTCATCTCAATCATAGCGCATACTACCTGCTATCTTACTATTTTTTTTTTTAATTTCTAATTACTCGTTTAATATTCATGATTGCTGTAATGATTAGCAATATGTTTAAAAGAAAAATAACACGTTAAAACCCTGCAGTATCTTAAATCTGATTTCATAGTAAAAAAATTTGTGTGCTAATTTTGAGACACCCGTATGTTAGATAACTTAATGGGACCTTGATTGCACTAGCTCAATGTCGAATTGGATGTGGCTGGTATGTATATCGTTCGCTCATTCTCAAAAAACCACATGCATTTTGTATGCAGCTATGCCATATTAGTTTTAATTAACTTGCAGACATAGCAAATTTTTGAGAAACTCACTTGATTGGAAGCCATTGATTTACAAATAACTTGGGCCTGACATGCAGCAAAAATGTCATCTTCCCTTCACTAATGTAAAAATATCACTTTTCCCTTATGTTTCTTCATATTCTTTATGTACAGTTTCTATGCCAGGTGTAACTCGTACTGTCATACATAATATTAATCTGATGGCAGAAGACACTTAGATTGATACCAATTAGTGTTGGGTGGTACTTAGTATGTGAAGTTCCCGGCATACAATTTTGCTTTTGATTGACAGCATGAATGAGCTTTGATGTCACGGGTGGAATGATTAGATTTAATGAACTTAATTCTTTTGGTCCGTTTTCATTGTTTAAGCAGTCCTCGGAGGAAGCCAACATAAATATTGAAGAAAGGCACAAAATACAATGTGCATATGACCAACTAAAGATGGTTACAAGTATGCTACCTAATAAGGTACCGACGATTTAGAAGGATGTTTGTGACCAACGAACGAAGCTAGATGCCCTGGTGAGTCTTGAATCTTTTACCCAGACCATCTTCAATAATTATCTACGAGTCTTTTGAAACCAATATTTCATATAGACGAGATAGTTATATACATAGTTCATTCTGGTCTAGATTTTACTAGTTTTCCTTCCTTTTTCAATTTGACTGAAACCTGACTCGAATTGCTCTATTATTCGGAAATCGTGGAGATGTGCAGAAAGATGAGGAATTGTCTCATGTATTTGACTCAAGGTTCTGTTCCAATATTACACAACTCCATTGTGTGCCTAAATTGACAATGAAAAGGGACAAACTTCACCAGGGCCATAGACAATATTGTGATCTCATATTGAAAGTTAATTTCAGTTCTTTTTTTTCCTCGCAGCAGCCTTACATATTTTCTGTGAGAATTGAGGGATTTGGCGTACACAAGATACGTGCAATCATGAGTTTTAAGAATGGTTAAGCTGATGAACCTTGCACTGCTGATCATGTTATGATTCAGCTGATATATCTTACATAAATCAAGGCCATGCATATCCGCAATTTTGAGTTATATACCAGATGACCACCCATTTTTTATTTTCTTTTGTCGGAGTAGAGTACGAGAAAAAGGTAATGTTCGTCTCCGGCATCTTTGATTGGATAGTGGAGAATCATGTGCAAGAGTGAAATTTTGTAGGAAATTTTGGAAAAGGGTTGAATACTGTTATGTAAATTGTGTATGAAACCATATTATTTCCCTTCTTTTTTTCTGCCATGGTATATTGAAATTCTGGAATATTTGAAGGTAAATCCTTAATTAACCGAACAAAAAAAAAATGTGAAATTTGATATTCTATATTACAATTTACAAATCATCTTATATATTTAGAGGAAGTAGAAATGGTCCTCATAAAGCAACAATTTACCAAGAAACACTATTGAACTGGTATGTTTGCGGAGTGGGATTACAGGGTGGGAATTGGGATTGGATTGGACTATTCTTTTCAAAAACAGTCCAATCCCAGGTTTTGATGCATTTTTAGGCCAATAACAATCTCCTTCTTAAGTATTCTTATTAAAATTTGTTATAATTTATAATTAATTTTAAAATATTATTTATGAAAATATTGTAAAATAATACATTTATTTAATTTATATAATGATAACTAATTATTAATATACTTATTTAATAATTAATTTCCTAATATCCCACTTCACCAAATACAAAACAGTACAATTCTAATTCAATCATATGGTAATTCCAAAATCCAATCCAATCCAATCCTACCTCCTGAAGGCAACTTTATGGTAGAAATAAATTGGTGATGTTCATATTTAATAGTACATTGGGTACAAAGTTTAGTGTATAAAATGATATGTCAAAATATAATTAGATAAATTAGTACAATAAATAAGTTAACAAATAAATACTAAACGATTGTGAATGACATGATAATATAAGAATATCGTCACGTCACTTTGTATTAAAAACTTTGTATAGACGTTTTATATATGTAGTATTATACTATTTGAAATTGGGTTATAAAGATATAACTCTAAGATAAAATTAAATTTTTCTATTTCCCTATTCCAATTTCAACAAATTTTCAGTCACAAAAAGTCGATTTCTATTGTATCATATATATTTTTTATAATAATTAGTGATGTATAGTTCACTATAAATCACAAATTTTATGTATTTAAAATTTATTTTTCTATCTCAATATTATTTTTTTCTTATAAATATGATTTATCCTATAATATTTTCTAATTAAACCATGCAAAAATAAAAATTGACCTCTAGTTGATATATATAATTTTTTTTTCACACAATAGATATTAGAATAATTAAGTTATTGGAATGCCTTGTAACAGCTAACCAAATAATACCGAATTTGTAATTTATTTCATCTGAAATTAATTTAATTAAATTAATAATAATTTTCTGTGAAAATCTTAATTTACTATATAAATCTTATAAAACTATATTTTGACTCAGATAAGCTTTAAACATATCGGTCCGGTTCAACTAAAATTACCGGGTTTCAATTAGGGATGGGCATCCGGCCCAGCCCGTCAAGTACCTGGCATGGTCTGACCCGAATGGGCTGGCTTTACCCGAAACAGTCTAGTACTGGTACGGGCCGAGTATGGATGTCAGCCTTGGCCGGACCCGGCCCATATATATATAATTTTGAATATTTATAAGATTTCATACAAAATTTGTTATATTTAGTTTTTTTTAATGACATGATATTATGTTATTTTGATGCAATTTATATATTATCATTTGAAATATAATCTAATTGCATCTAATTACCATTATAATTTATAAATTATAATATGTTTAATATAATAACTTTACTTAAATATTTTAGTCAAATTTAATTGTTTAAATTTTGTTAATCTTATATTAAATTGAATAGTTGAAAACCAATTAATGAAATAAACTAAACAGATTAATTAGAATAGAGAATAGGATTTTTATAAATTATACAATAACAAATTAATTACTTAATTACTTAAATGAACATTTAAAATTGTTGTAAATTAAATGTATCAATTAATTAAAAGAAGGAAGAGAAATTTTATATGATATTCAAAGAATTTATACATTGTATTATAAAGATAGAAAGACACGTTAAGTTGTATCATATAATAAGACACAATTAGTAATTTACTAATGTTAAAAAAAAATTGTCAATTAATTTATTAAATGTGATTGTAATTGTGAGAACATTGAGTGAAATCATATACAAATGGGTAATAATAGAGAAATTGTATAAATAAAATAAAATAAAAGCTAAATACCTGCATATGAATTACTTAATATATGCGTAAATATTAATATATTAATAGATAATAACATATTTTTTATTCAAATAACTTGTAAATGTTAATAATATATACATATACTAAGTCATTCAAATTAATTAATAACAGATTATAGTAATGACATACGTGTTAGAACAAATAACTTGTAAATAATAATAATAGAGAAATTGTTTAAATTATGTGTTATATTATTAACAAATAGAAACGTAATTTTAATTTAAATAACTTGTACATGTTAATAACTTAAATATATATATAATTTTGTGGATGATTTTGAATATTTATAAGATTTCATACAAAAGATTTTATATTTAGTTTTTTTATGAGATGATATTATGTTATTTTGATGCAATTTATATATTATTATTTTAATTAGAATGATTTGTTAAAAGTGAAAATACTTTTTGTTGATATATTGATCACTGATTTACAAAACTTAGTATTTCTCTTAAATAGTTAAAAAAAAAAAAAAAAGACAATTATTAATAAACCAAAAGAGTTAACGACATATTCCCACCCAAAAAATAGCCAATTGACAAATTCATACCCATTAATTTTTTAAATACCCTTTTAGTAGCCAAAAACATAATTTTATTAGTAATTTTCATTGTGGGAAAGGGTAAAATGGTCAAATGTTTATTATTAGTGAGGGTAGAATGGTCAACAAATATTTGGTCGCCGGAGAAGAAGAAAATAGGGATAGCACACGTTAGCTGCATCGCAATCGACGATTTTGACCATTTTTCGACAGATCCCGGAGTCCGAAACCACTTTCGAGACCACCCACGAAATCCCCATCACCTCTTCTACAAAGCCTAAGCTTCCATTTGTCGTCATCACTCACCACTTCCCACCACCACCTTCATTCACACGGCCGATCTTTTCAGCCTTCTTCCGACTGATTTAGTCACTCAAAACACCCCACCAATAGACTCCCTACCCTATGCTCTTCAAAACCCAACCCTCCCCGAACCCGGTGCAATTGCCAATCGTCGGAGTTTTTGCATGATTTCCTATTTTACTGACCTTTTTCCGGCCGATTTAGTCACTTAAAACACCCCCTTCCACCACTAGTAGACTCCCCACCCTCTGCTTTTCAAAACCCAACCCTTCCCAAGCCCCGTGCAACTGCCAATTGTCGAAAATCGTCGCCTGAGTTTTGGTGCAATTTCCCCTTTTTTTCGGTCGATTCAGTCACCCAAAACGGCCCTTGCCACCACCTTCAGACTCCCCACCCTCAGGTCTTCAAAACCCAACCCTCCCCGAGCTCGGTGCACCTGCCAATCGCTGGAAATCGTCGCCCGAATTTTTGAGCAATTTCCCATTTTTTCGGCCTTTTTTTGGACGATTCAGTCACCCAAAACGCCCCCTGCCACCACCGTTAGACTCCTCACCCTCTGCTCTTCAAAACTCACCCCTCCCCAAGTCGAGTGCACCTGCTAATCGCCGGAATCACAACTGAGTTTTTGGATATGAAAGAGGCTAAGAAGAAATAAAGAGGGTTATTTTGGTAAATCAATGTATTTCCCACCCAAAACATTATATTTGGGTACTGAAATGGTATTTCAAAAATGGGTGGGTATGAATTTGTCAATAAGATATATTTTGGGTGGAAACATGTCGTTAACTCAAACAAAAAACTTGGAATTCGAGACGGATCGGACCGGATATGTGAGTACACATGTCTCTGTGGGCCTAGGCTGGACATTACTCTACATACCCTTTTTGGGTATAGGCCGAATTTAGTAAATCCTTTTGAGATCTTGGGCTGGGCCCGGGTATAGGTCCATGCCCATCCGTAGTTTCAACTTTCAATGTAATAGTTAGCGGGAAAGCGTATTTAAACTATTATTTGTAAAATAATTGGCGCCAAGAAAATAAAAACAAAACACTTAAAACCCTAAAAATTCGAAAATAAAAAAGGAAAGCGAGGAATCAATCTCGAAACAATAGCGTTGATGCAACCCAAAATCAATTCCTTCTTCAAGCCCTATTCTTCTTCTTCTAGTTTGTCTGAGCCAAAATCTCAAGACCCAACTCCGATTCCGGAGGAAGAAGATGAATTGGCGATTTGGGAGAAGAAACAGCATGTATTTGTCAATACTTACAAGCGTAGATCTAAAAAGTTTGATGGGTAGGGATTTTATTTTACTTTTAAGGGTATTTTACTTGTGGGTTTTTGTTTTGGTTTGGTATTTATTTGGGTGTGAGTTGGGTTTTGTTTGGTTTCTTAGAAAATTGAGGAAAATGATGGAAAATTGAAGAACTGGAATTATACTTTTTAACCTTATTTTAGTTAAATAAGGAAATTTAATGTTTTGATTATAATTTTTTATGTTGCTTTTGGTTTAAATTGTGCTCAATAAATTATATTTGGCTCATTTGAGTGGCAATTTCAATTGGTTGCATGATCTAAATTCTAAATAATGATATTCTAAGTTTGTTCAGTGGTTTTCTCCTTTTAACTGCAATTAATGGAGTCAAATCTGATTTGTTGACATGATTTTGGATTGATTCTGAATTTTTTTTTTTTAAATAAAAAAGAAGTGAAAATTATCTAGAATGTGCATGATTTATAGCATTAAATGTGAAACTTGAAACTTGGAACAACAGAAATTATAATATAGACTTAAACCTTGTAGTATTGAAATGTCAAATATGATGTTTTAGAATCAATACTTCCCAGCTTTGGATTGTTCTGGGCTCTAGAGATTTACTGTTTATATTACTATGACTTTGGGATTACTTACTTTTTAGGGGTTTTTAAATTTTAGGGCTCCATTTGAGGCTGGAAGAAGCGAGGTAAATGAAGGGTCAAGTTTTGATACACAGAAGGAGCTTAAATCACCGGATTTGAGTGTGAAACCGCAGTTGACAGAATGTGGAAGAAAACTAAACAAGAAGAGAAGCTATGCACAGTTCCATTTAGAATTAGGCCAATCTGATTTTTTTCTTCACACATGTTCCACTTGTGGAATCCAGTATGCTGCTGGTGATGAAAAAGATGAAAAGGATCACAAGACATTTCACAAGAATTACACACATGGGGTTCAATTCAAGGTTCATTTTTAGAATCCTTTGTGCTCACTTCTGTTTGTTTCATTTGTTGTAATGTCTGTTTGATCAAATTGTTGTTGTAATTTTATCAGGGTTGGCGCAACGAAAGGGTAGTTCATATGCCTAGTGTTGAAGGGAGGCACATCGTTGTGGTTCTAGATTGTGACTCTCCTGCTCAGAGGAATAAGGTTCAGTTTTTCATTTGATTTTATTTTTTTAATTCATGGTTAATGGGTGGAGCTGCTCTTATTGATTTACAAGTGGTACAGCTGATATTGGTTGGGGATGTTAATAGCGATTCCACTGGATTGGCAGGTTCAAGAGGTTGTGAAGATGATGGAGATTGAGTTAGGTGATGGATGGATCTTTCATAAGCTCTGCAAGGTATCCTAATTATATTCACAGTTAAAATATTTTATGAACTAGTTATGCATAATCCAAAATGTCTTCAAAATTTTGTAAGTGGTTCTTTATAATATAGGCTTTTGGTCTTCACAAAGATTGTTTCCAGTAGCATTCCTTATTAATTCCTTATTAACTGACTGACACTATTCTTTTTCTAAATTTTTTGCTGTTACTGGTTTCCAAGTAAAAGTGCTACTATATAATCCAAATCCTTCAGTTTTAAGAGATGAATAACTTCTGGAGTTTCAGTTCTGTTGCTTGGGTTAAACTGATTTGTTGACACCATTCTGATAATTTTTTTTTCTCACACCCTAAACATTCAGGTGTATCTGTTTGTTATTTCTCAGAGGATTGCCGGTTGTCTAATTGCCGAACCAATAAGAGAAGCATTCAAAGTTCTATCATGCTCAGTCGGTGAAAGAACTGATGACACTAATACAAGAGAAACAAAATCAAACTCAACCACCCTCCAATTTGGGAAAATTATATTACAAAGGGAAGTCATGAAAAGAACCCCTTCTGTTAATTGTCCTGATGCACTAAATGGAAATCACTATGGAACAATTGTCTGTGAAAAGGAAGCCATACGTGCTGTTTGTGGCATCAGAGCCATATGGGTCACTCCTTCTAACAGAAGAAAAGGCATTGCTACTCAATTGCTGGATGCTGTCAGGTAAATCCAAAGTTTCTTTTGTCAATCATTATCTCCTTTGTTCTCGATATATTTCTTTGGCTATTTTGTGAACTCTTCTCCTAGTAAAGCTGATTGATATTTATGAATATTTAAAAAAAAGCCCTTATTGTCATCCATATACGAAGGTCAATCTTGCCACCTCAAAGTTAAAATTTTTAATGATACCACTTAGAGCAAATAAAGCCAGAATATTTAGCAACCTAGTAACTTAATATTAAATAAATTTAATCGGTGAACTTTATAAAAGACCTCAGAAATTCTTGCATCAAAAGTGCACTTCATGCCTATACTTTGTGGTTGAATGAAAAGCTTGATTTGGTTGATTTTTCTCATGCAATAATCAATTTGGTTTACTTTGGATATTATCTCATTTATTTCTTATAAGCGCAGGAGAAGTTTTTGCATGGGATTTATTCTTGAAAAATCTAAGTTAGCATTCTCCCAGCCTAGTTTATCTGGGAAGGCGTTGGCGTCAAATTATTTCAATACCGGAGCTTTCTTGGTATATAAGGCTGAAGAATCAGGATGTTAGATACTATAATCACACTCTTTTTAACAGATGTATATCCAGTGTCATTCATTTTTTTTTTTGGGTGCTGATTCTGTCTGGTTTATAAAATTGATAAACAATGGTCTGTATTTCATTTACTGTCGCATTAGCTTGTTGTATGAGATTGAATAAAAGATTTTGAATTCAGTGGCTGAAATAGACAATTTTGTTAGCAAGGCTATTGTTGCATTAAGTTTGCGTTTTTTAGCTTCTGTTCAGGGGCATTTGGATTCATGGCCAAATGAGAGTTGACCATCAATTCAATGGTTTACACTTTACACTGTCCGGGTAATGTTACCAGACCCGTTAATGTCACCAGACCAGTCTCTTCTTTCATTGGCTTAACTTCTTATAGTTTGTTAACTAGAAGGGAGAACACTAGACTACCTTAAGGTTTCAAAATTTATCATTTGGATGATAACTTTCACACATCTTAAACAGACCTTCAAAGTTTGAAACCCCTTTGCCTTGTTAACTGTATTCTCTAAAGTTTGAAAACTTTTATCATTGATACCCTTTAACTTTGTTGTTAGGATTAAATGAGTAAATCATCTTATTACCTCTCTTAAAATATGGTGTTTCAAAATTGATATATATATCAATTTATTTATTGTGGTGACTAGGATTGTCCGAACCAGGATCTTAAAGTTAACAACAGGATCTTCAATTTGCCCGATTACTAGTGGTTACCCCTATTAGTAATCGGGCAAATTGAATTTAAAACCTCTTAAGTAATACACCCAAGAGTTTCAGTTTATCGCTTGACCACTTAAAGGTAGTTTTCAAAATTGATATTTCTTTTATAGGTTTTATATAGTAAATCCCATGTGTTTGTCTTTTTTTATAGTGAGCATCCGTTGGTTTTTTTTTAAAATGAATCTTAACTCTTATGTGTTCGACCTTTTCGTAGTGAGCACTCATTGGTTTTAGAAATACAACCTTTAACTCTCATGTGTTTGACCTTTTTCGTAGTGAGCACCTATTAGTTTTAGAAATACAACCTTAACCTTCGTGTGTTTGGTCTTTTTTGTAGTAAACACTTACTAGTTTAAAAAATACAACCTTAACTCTCGTGTGTTTGGTCTTTTTTGTAGATTGGTTTCAGAAATGCAATCTTAACCCTCATGTGTTTGGCTTTTTTGTAATGACACCCATTGATTTCAAAAATGCG
>WYDK02000002.1:2979429-2992015 GCA_009867345.2 Toxicodendron radicans
ATCATCATGAATGGCCTTCTTAGTAATTTTCTCGGTTAAACTTTCCCGGGAAAATGACGCACAAACCCCTTGAAAACTTTTCCCTCGCCTTTTCTTTTTCTAGTTTTTGTAATGTGGGGAAGATGTTTCTATCATGATGAGGCACCAAAGTGTTTTGTTCTTGGACTTCTAAGGATAATATAGAAGAGTGGTCTCCACTCTATTAGTGTTTAAATTCTTTCAAAGAGCACCCCACCGATCTTCAGCTTTTTTCAGTTTTCCACTTTCTTCTTCAAACTTGTTCTGAATTCTGATTACACTTTCCATCAAAATCCTGAAAACAAGAAAAATGAAAGGAGTGAAGGGAAGATTCTTGAAGAAATTGAAGTTTGCTTCAACCATCAATTCCTTCAAACAATCAGGCCAAACCTTTCACAAAAGCCCCTCCATAAAATTTCCCAATCAGAAAAATCCCTCCCTGGAAATTTACAGAGAAGAAGAAACTTCACTAAAATTCCATGAAATTCCTGATAAAGAAAACTCCAAACCCACCTCGGAATCCATCGAAACTGAACCGATATCTCTTTCCGATTTTGAGGAGAAGTGTCCTCCAGGAGGAGAAGACTCAGTAATTTTTTACACAACAAGCCTGAGAGGAATAAGAAAGACATTTGAAAATTGCAACACCGTCAGGTTTTTGTTAGAGAGCTTCAGGATTTCATTCCAGGAGCGCGACGTCTCGCTCCACATGGAGTTCAGGGATGAACTGTGGACATTGCTGAAGGGAAGAGCGATTCCTCCGAAACTTTTCGTTAAGGGGAGGTTTATCGGAGGAGCTGATGAAGTTGTGGCGCTGCACGAACAAGGAAAGCTGAAGACAATCCTGGAAGGAATTCAAGTTTTGACCCTGAATAGCGCCGCCTGTAATGGCTGCGGAAACATCAGATTTGTGGTTTGTTTGAACTGCAATGGAAGCTGCAAGGTGTTCAAAGATGGCGATTCTGAAGAAATTTTCATTAGATGTTCAGAATGTAATGAAAATGGTTTGGTTAAGTGCCCCATTTGTTGCTGAAAAATCAATCAAGCTTAACGATTAATGTAATGAAAATTGTAAATTAAATTATGTTTTTTAAGAATAAATTAATAAAAGAGTAAATTTTAATGTATGCATGGTTCAATTTGCAGAATTTTATTTTATGTTTTCGTCTCTTCTCTTTGTATGTTTCTATGTTGAAAGATTTTGGGTTTGTACAATTCATTGCTAAGAGGATATGCATTTTTGTCACATTCAATTGTTTAGATAGAAAACTACAAAATCTATTACATCCCCGAAATAATGATGGACACGTTAGTTTCTCGAGAAACTCTGTAATCTACATTATCCGAGAAAATTTTTAATACCATAGTGGCAGTACATCAGTGATATCACAAGTTAATTAATACATGCACACACCACCTATAAATTTTAATGTGTGTAGCATGTATGCATTGGCTTGCAATACCCTGTTACTATCGTGAAAACAAGTGAAAAGTAGTTCAATTTTGAGGTGATAAATTTGAACTTACATCATTGTCAAGATAAGCTTGGAATAATTAGTAGGGAAGAGAGCATTGCACATGGCTCATTCCTTTGAAAAAGTCACTGGTTGGTATCAAAAGTTGATGAAAAAATAAATAATTATAAAGATAAAAATAAAATAAAATAAAAAAGGTGGTGTGACATTATAATTATGCACAAGGTCAAGGAGTCAAGACACCTTTTTTGATATAACAATTTATATCTATTTTTTTTTTTTTTTTTTTGGATAATCGGGGTGTTTGGGTCAACTTGCGCCTCGAGAGTCTGAGATCCTTTGAACACCCTACAAATCCAAAGAATCAAGTAAATCACAATATGGTAGGTGACCTAAGATTCGAACCCAAGAAATCAATTAATAGAACAAACCTCCTTAACCGTCAGGTCAACAGGGCTAATTTATATCTAGCTAGTTGATTTGAAACTTGATTAAATACTTTACCTTAAAACATAAAAATCATTTTAACATACCTTACCTGAAAAAAGAAAAATCATTTTAACATATCATTAAATACTCATAGACCTTATGCACACAGTGATAAATCTTTCTTATAACACATCTAAATGATTTTAGTACTCAAACAATAAATGAAAAGTAATGTTATAGATCAATATATCATACCTTATTAATTTCAGAGAAAATAATATTATTTTATATAATCTTTTAATTAATGTGATATTGACACATCAGTAACCACGTCAATTAGCATTTCGACTCTATATATGTGTCATTATCTTTAAATCAAAGTTAAAGTGCAATTCAAAAGATTAAAAAAAAAAAAATTGTGGTTCATCCTCCAACAAAATCATGTTAAATAGATAAGTTGGTAGCATATGGGCAAAGAAATCTAAGGGTGGCCCGGTATGTTACTAACTGGGTTAGTAACATTATACAATCCTTGAAAAATAATAAAATGTCGATTTAATAGTTGTTGTCGTTGTTTGTCCGGTAACAAAATCCTACCGATAAAAAGAGTCATTCCCCTTCAAAGATTGGATTCAATCAATATAACGTTCGTTTAGAATCATGTACAAATAAAACAAAATAAAGAGAGAAAGTAACAGTATAAGTACTCATAAATTTAATATGATTGGATAGAATAAGATCTACCATTACCAAAAGAAAACCCCTAAAAATAAATAAATAATTTATACAAATCAATCTCAAAAACAAATTACCTTTGTACACCCTCTCAGCTCACATACTCACTCAATACCTTGACAAAATTCTAGACACAAGTTTGGAGTTGTAGAGCTTTAGCCCAAAGGAAATTGTGTGGGTCTCCATTGAGCCCACTTAAAATCAAAGTAAGAATAAATATTATTGACCTTTTGGGAAATTCAATGAATACCAAAGTATTATTTAGACCAAACCTTAAAGAAGAAAATGTCAATAGGATTGCTTCTCGATAATACAGTAAAACCTTGAAAGAAACTTTTTCCAGGAAAGTTTTGATGGAACAAATGGCAAGTAACAGGGAAGAGGATATACTGAACTTGCACTTACAGTATAATAAGAAGTCCAACAGGAAAAGTTTGGTATATATTTTTATATGAGTTTATGCACAAGTTAGAGAATCAAATGGGAAACTTTAGAATGAAATCTTTTCTTCAAAAAGGAAGTTGAATATTGAAGAAGCTTTTTGCCATGTGAAAAGTTGCCTTTACAGCTTATGTTGCATTTGATTTGAGGAAAGAGAAGGAAAAGAATGTCTTGTTTTTTATTTTGAATAGTTTTCATATTCCGAAACCCGAAGTTGAGAGTTTAGGATTCTCGGATTCTCTTCTGTTAACAAAAGCAAAAGTCTAAAATGAGGACAAAAAGTTTTGTAACATTTCATTTCAACAGTGCTCACAAGAACCCTCTTTTACTCTTTGTTAACACATTCACGTCATAAGATAGTTCAGTTTTGGATTCTCTTCTGATATGAACTTTGGCAACAATAACAAAGTCAGAGCAAAGCTTTAGAAATGAGGACAGTAACAGCTTTTGTAAACATTTCAACACTGCTTACAAGAAAAACAACTCTCTTTACTCTTTGTTAACACATTCACATCATTAGATAATATCCCTGTGGTAAAAAAGATGAAAAAGAAAAAACAAAGGCCCAAACAGGTTCTTCTTTGTTAACCCAATTCTCATCATAAGATACCTGAAAAAAAAAATGGAAAAAGAAGAAAGAAAGGAGTTAGAGTAATCACACTTCCTACAATTTACATTAAGTCTCTATGCGGCCGCGACTGTTATTGGAACTTCAACTGATTCTGGTGCAGGAGTTTCTGGTGGGGGTTGGAGGAGCTGGGTGTAGTGGAATTCAATCTGTAGCCGGTGATGAAGAGGTGTCGATGCCATTAAACCTTTCTTGATATCTGCCTGCAATTCGCGTATTGGAATTGCAGCCAAGAAGCTCTTTATGTACTCCTTGCAAGCCTCCTTCCCACGGCACACAACCTCCTCTACCTCTTCGTTGTTTACTGGCTCCTCATACTTGGTTAGCAGTTCACTGGAAACAGAACCCTCCTCCTTTACATTGACCTGCTGTACTGGCTGGTTTTTTGGCTCTGATGCTGATGCGACAATCTGCTGATCACCAGCTGGTTTTTCGTCAGTTGATTGAGCAATGTTTGGTAGTTTGTGAATCACACTATTGCAGTCAAATTTCAAAATATAAGCCTGACTGCAACCCTCATAAAGCCTCTCCCCCAGCGTGTCAATTATGTAGTAAGCTTCTGGTTCAATCTTGAGTACAAAAAAATGATCGTTCCAGCTAACAATATAGACCTGAGGTTCGCCATTGATTGGACTTTCTGATCCTGCACGGCTAATCTCGTCCCAAATGTTATCAAACGACATGGCACCATGCAAAAAGTCAAATCTTCCCTCATCCATTCCCGCTGGATGAAAGAACCCAATAAAGGACTTTCCTGATATCACACCAAGAGGGCGTATTTCTGCTTGAAGGACTGTTTCAAGATCAAAGTGCTTGTCGGGAAACCTCTCCCTATAGGTTTCATTTTCACAAAGGTTCCTCCATTCCAACGAACCATCTCTGATTAGACTATCAAGTTGGGACTTGATAGGCATAAGCCCACGGTTATTCTGGAACCAATCTGCTATTACAGCAACAAGGGCTGTACAAGCGCTCTCACCTGCTGCTCGCTCACTCCGCTGATCAATGGAAGCAAAGAAGACCTCGCTTTGAAGCTTCATTTGGCCATCACGGCTTATTACTTCTTTGTGCTCCCAACTTCCTATGGCAAAACTGTCATCCCCAAATTCAGAAACTGAAGATCGATTTGCAGATAAATCATCATCTGTTTTAAGCATCTGCCGAAATAATTGCCACTGTTAGTTCACAAAAAGTAAAATAATGTAGTCTGTGATCAACTGTGGAAGACTATAAAATATCAAGATACTGAATATCACCCTAACAGTACATGTTTCATATCCTAATCACTATCATCTTTCCATATAATCACTGCAACTTTCAATTTCGTTTCTTTTTCTTCTCAACTTGATAAGAAAAGTATTTCAGAAAACATGAGCATAAACTATGAAAAAGAAAAATATTAAGAGTTGATTCTTACCCCATGAGAAAGAGATTCATCAGAGCTAAGCTGCCGGCGATCGAAATCAATATCATCCCCACCTTCTTCCCCATTCCCCTTCTTTAACAATGGTTCTCCTTTGGCTTTAGGCGATCTGAAGCTTAGCTTTCTCTTCCTCCAAGAGAGTAGGCTGCGCTTTGAACTTCGTAACAGAGATGGCTCAGAGACTGATGCTATTGGATCTTCAGGATGCGAGCAACCCACATCAGACTTGCGATTGCTATAATACACCCAATCCTCATCTTCACCATTTATCCTGATACTGGAGTAATATGATCCTCCAGCACAATTTGCATAAGCCAGTGTGCCATAACTAAACGACTTCCTAACACGGGCATCCTCCTTGCCCTCATCCGATTCTCCTTCCTCAAAATCTTCAAGTGAGTCAGAGTCAAAAGGGTAGTTATAATCGCCATCTTCGCTACGAGCAGAGCACCTGCCCTCACTACCATCTTCCTCCCGGCAGGCCTTTTTCGCTCTCCTGGTGGACACATACTCCGTAAAAATCTTAACTTTTCTAAGACCAGCTTTAATTGCAGAAAGCTCGTCCTTCTCAGTCGAAGTGGTTTCTCCTGATTGGGGAGGTGGTGATACAACAGGCACAATTGCTGTCTGCACTGGCTCAGTGGTTTCCTGAGCTGTTCTCAGCTCCAGCAAACTAAGAGATATCTGCAGGGTCGAAAACTCAAGATCAATAAAACGCAAACCAACCCTACTATCACATTTTCCCACAAGAAAGCAAACAATAAGGCACGTACACAGAGCAAGGGATGTGACTCAGCAGCACCAGTAGAGAGCGTAAGAGGCAAGTTCAACTCAATCTCCTTTTCTTCAGCTGAAGAAGCGAACTCGGCAAGGTTCAGTGTCACAGTTGCAACAACGGGAACCTTGTTTTTAGGCCCCTGGTTCGAGCCCTGGATAAACACAGATTCTTATTAACTCCCCCACAATATTAGCTACTCAATTCTTAAAATCAACAAACAAACACACTATTCCCATCACAAATATTAAGTTTGACAAGTCAAGTGATCAAATCTCCGGATATTCATGAATAGTAACAATGAAAATAAATAAATAATAAAATTCTAGAACGGTCAACTCTCAAATAATCCATTACTGCAAATCTTTACCTAGTCTGAACCCAAATTCAATCTGCAATCTGAACAAGTCTACGATCTAATATCTCAAATCTTCACTAAACTTTAAACCCACTAATTTTCATTCCAAAAAACTGTTGATTTATTTTAGAAACAAATATACATAAATCAAGAAATGGCCAAAGACATGTTCTTTATATATTAAAAAAAAAAAAAAAAACTCACATTGAAGACAGTGAAACCGATCTCCCAAGGATGAAAGACATTTTCTTTATAAGCAGAAAAAGTACAAAGAGACTGAAACTCTTCGTCCCATAAAACGACACCGTTTTGCCTTTCGTTTTCGTCTTCGTTTTCGCTTTCATTTTGGTGATTTAGTTGAGCTTCTCTGGTGAAGTTCCTCTTGACCCTTCTTCTCAAAGTACTCAAGGCGACTTTAGGACCCTTCCAACGAATCTCAACCGCTAATCTCTCTTCCTCCTTCTTCTCTGCAACCTCCCGCACCAGATCCCATCCCTCCATCCTCCGTACCACCAGCTTCACCTCGTACTTCTTCGTCACAAGAGGAGGCCACGGCCGCCACTTCATCATCTTCACCACCATTCTTCAAACAAAACCCAGACCCAAAAAAAACAACCTCAAAATCCTCAAATCCTTTAAAAAAAAAAAACTTGTTTCGAAAATTACACAATGTTTTTCATTCTTCCCATAACTCAACCACCCAAAAACAAACCCAAGAACGAAAAATCCTTAAAAGCTCCGAATTCTTGAGAAACGTGAAGAGAAAACAAATGGGTTGTTAAAAATCTCTTTGGGAAGAAAAATTAGTGGGTTAGAGAAGGAGATTGAATAGAGATTGTGAAGGATTTTGAAAGGAAACAGGCTGTGAAATAAACAAGAGAAGAGAAGAAAGAATATGCCGTTAAGTTTGTAGAGAGAGAGAGAGAGAGAGGGCAAAGAAGAAGTTTTTATCTCACACGCTGAGAAAGAGAAAGACAAAGAAAGAGAGAGAGTGTGCGTTGTGAATTGTGATTGTTGAACGTTGGAGAGGGGTTAAAAGACAGAAGGGTGAATTTATTAACCTACGTCTTCAGAATTTGGGAATTCAACCAAAAAAAATCTTTTCAAATTTTTGGAAAATATAATTTTGGATAAAAATTTATTTTAAAAATATATTATAGAAATACATTCTAAATAGAACCTCCAGTGTTGGTCTTGTTCCTTTATTGACTTTTTAGTCTTTTAGATTTATAGAGTGTTTAATGAATGTTAAAAATTAGTTAAAATATTTATAAATTGACTCAAACACTCCAAATATATATATATATATATATATATATTCTAAATAACATACATATTTAACTAATTAATGAGTTCCACTCTAATGAAGTTTCAATACAATGGGAATTAAATAGATATTAATTAAAATTTATTAATGTTTTGACCTAATTAACATGTCATTAACTCCATTTATTTGTTTGGCACATTTCTATTAGAGGTAGTGCTTACATAATCTTTGAAAACAAATGAAATTTTTGCTATAGGCAACGAATTTTTATGCATATAATTATTATCATAAATTTTATTATAAATTTGTTTTGATTTTAGATTTTGGAAGAGATTTATGATAAAAAAAAATTCAATATCATAATTTATATAAAAAAATAATTTATTAATTAAAGTCCTAATTACAATGTGGTGTTGGTGGGGTTAGGGGTAAAGAGAGGGCTTAACGGCGTTTTAACGATAACGAGGTAGTTGACTTGACTTCCGTTTTTATTCAATATTTGTTTTATCCAAACAGGCAAACACTATCCCGTTTTGGAGGTCATTTTCGGAAAATCACCATCATATTCTTTTTGCTGGCTTTTATTCTTAAATATATATATATATATATATATATTAATTACATTATTTTTAAAATAAGGAAAAGATTAATTTTATTAAAGATATTTGTTGATGCATTTTATTGCATCAACACCTTGACCCATGGGTCCGTAGGAATTGTTACCTTTTGGGATGGTTAGAGCTCGCCCCAGGTTTTTTGACCCATGATGGATCACCTCCCCTATAGTGACTCGAACCAAGGATTTATCCTTTAGCAATGCCTCATGAGTACCATCAGGCTTAAAACGTGACCTAAATACAAAGAGAATGAGTTTTTTTTCTTAATTAAGAATTTATTTAGTATTTATTGAATTTTAACAAAAACCTTTCCAATTGGGTCAAAAAAAATATCAAGAATTAAATTGGTTACTTCTATTTATGTCATTTTTTATTAATAAAGATAAATTATATTTAACCCCAATTAAATTAGTATCAAACCCATGGAAACTTTATAAAACTCATTAAAAAAACATATTAATTTATTTTCCTATTAAAATAAATATATTTGTAGTGTTTACCCTAAAATAAGAATGCAAATTTTTTTTTTCTCAATTAATGGGTGGCAATAGATAGAATTTCCCAAAAAAAAATGGAAAATAATTAAATTATTATGGTATGAATATAAAAATGTTTTTTTATATTATTTTAGGAAGGTGTTAGGCTAAATTTGTGTCACAAATCTAATGACCAAACATTGTTTAGGTAAGAATAATTTATTGAATCAAATATTTTTCCTATTTTTTTCTCTTACTAGATAAAGAAATTATTTTTTTCATATATAATTATTCTCTAAGGCTTACCCAAAATGAAACACTAATTACTCAATAATCATTAATATTAATTAATCCCCATGTTTAAGGCAATTTCCAACACAATTAACTAAGATTTTTAGGAAACCAAACTTGGGGCCACAAAGGATAAAAATAAGTTAATTAAGTAAATCTACAAAAATTAATTCTAATTAATCACATTAAACATGATAATTTCATAGTGTGTTTCATGTTGTAAATTTGATGAGTAATTAATGTTTTTATAAGTAATAACTAATTCATAATATAGTTTTTTATTTTTTATTTTTGTCTTTCAACATTAATTGACAATAATAAATAAAAGTACAAATCTTAAAAATAAATCGATATTAATACCCAAAAATTTTCGAGACGATGTAATTACTCATAAATTATTAATATAATATTAAACCAATTATCAATTAAATTGTTGAATGAAATTACTAATTAAGATTAGTATTATGTCTTGCAATCATCTTGGGGATATGCATAATTACATGAATTTTTTTTTTTTCTTTTTAAGTAGATGTTGCTTAAAGAAAGTTTTAATATAATTTCATGAATAAATTCTCAAGTGGGTTGGTATATGTGTTATTGTCAACTATACATGAAATAATATAAATAGTCTTTAATTATAAATGAACTTAAGGAATTAAACTTTACTCTATGGTCCATTTTATATCATTGTCACTCTCATGAAATTTAATTAATGGACGCGTGCATTAAACTCTAAAGTCTAAAGTGTGAACCAAAGTCAATCGCCTATATAGTCAAAAATTCAATAATTTCTCACTTTAAAATATGAAATATTTTATAGTCACACAAAGGTTGAACATTCAATGTGTAACATATATATAATACGTAAATTACAATATCATAAATGCATGTTTTTATTATAGTTTAAAACCCACATCTAATCCATGAATAATTTGTAATTAGTCGATAATTTCAAGTCAACCTTCAAGCTAATCCAACCAATTTTGTTTCATATAAACCAAACTATATAATACAAAAATAAGAGTAAACGACTTTTCCCCACCCAAGGTTTGCCTTAATGACATTTTTCCACCCAAAGTTTATATTCCGTTAATACCCAAAATACATTTTACTTTCTTAGCCGACGTTTGACAAGTTACCAGAAGTTAGGGTAAAAGAGGTTTTATAGAGTGGAGGTCAGTGGATCGAATGGTGGTTACCAACTGAATATTCACTACCGGAATCAGTCAGAAATCAACTAAGAACATGAAACTCTAATTTTGTAATAGGCTGTAATCGAGAAGAAAACAGGTGTCAAAGTGAGAGAGGTTTTATATAAAAGAGACTGGAAGTTAAAATGATGGTGATATAAAAAAATTTCGCTATCAAAATCAACTTTAAATAATAATAAAATATTAACTCTCGATTAGAAAGTGTCACTTTGAAAATTTTTGAGTGAGGAAAATGAAAAGTCGTTTACTCTAAATAAAATATGACCATTTGATGATGGACAGTTGGACACGGACCCTTTGACTTGCATGTACACCACATGTGCACTATGGCAAGAGCCCCCCCATGTGAATTTTTGCTTATAAAGTTGGGTAGGGATCAAACCAGTTTCCTTCAAGAAAAAAAAAAATTAAATCAATTACATTCAAACACTTGTGCTTTTACAGCTAGGCTTTTGAAATTTTAGAAGATTTTGAGCCTTAGGATTTGGGGGTATATATGTTTTGATTTGATTATTTGCCTTGCAAGTTGAAACAAATCCTAGCCACACATCACGGTGGTAATTAATTAAATTAATTATTAATTAATTACCTTTAACCAAACATGTATGACCATTCAAATTGATGAGATCTTCAAGTTTTAGCTTTGACTTCGTGACCTAATTAATTAATTAAGAGAAAGTCAATTAACGGTGTTGGAGATTATGGTCAAATCAATATCATATTTTAAGTAATTAAGTGATTTTTTTTTTTTGAGTTCATATATGATATATCATTCACACATAAATGAAGAAATTTGTATGAATATTTTCTATATTTGTATTATTTTTCTAAATATATTTTCTCGAGCGTTATGATTATGAATTAATCTCATACATAACAGAAGTTTCGTGTGTATGAAATTCGAAATATTTATACCATGTGAATCATCACATTTATTCAATAGATTTATATCATATAAATAATTTTTTTATTCATACTATCAATCTTCGTGATTTGTAATTTTTAAAAGGAATATAACTGAAATAAGATTTAATCGAATTTTCACACGAAAAATGGGATCCCATTATTTTACCTAATTTTTTTTTCTTTTTATCACATAAGTAAAAAATTATTATTGTAATAACTCAGGTATAATCTAATAGATGTTGTTTTATTTCGACCAAATCACACGGATTTTTTTAATCCAAAATTTATTTAATGAGTTCTTATTTGTTAGCGACATTGGATATGATATTGGAATGATTGTTCTTTATGAAAAAATTATTGTTCGTTATGAATGTATGATCATTTTTTATGAATGAATGATCGTTCGTCCCTAATAAATGACTATTTGTGTTGGAAGTTGACGTGATAATATCAACTTAACTGCTATGTTAGAGATTGTAAGAGAATATTGTATGATTGAATTATGAATCCTAGTATTATTGTTAGCCAATATCAAATTTATATATAATTTTCAAAATATTTAGGTGGGATATTGTGCATAATTGATCCTCCCTTTTTGTCAAAAGTTGTTGAAGCGACATAAATAAATTAAGCCCCCAATCCCATCACATTGAATTTGAATTCTCAATTAGGTAAAAAATGACAAATTTTTAGAGCATAATGTTAATGAATTTCTGACAAACCAACATCACGGATAGTATAGGCCAACATGGCTATAGAATAGTTTATGTGATCCACCCATGTAAAATACCAAAGCCAAACTTCTAAATTAAATGAATTTTTTTTTTATTCTATAGTTTTTATTTTGCTACTTAAATGCTTGAAGATTAGATGGTATGAAATTTAGGCGCCAAAAAAATAATTATCACCATGTTTGTTCAAAAAAAAATTTGTTTGGTAAAGTTGGCAACCACTTGTCTAGTGAACCCAATTACCATAATTGAAATTATTTCATTTTAAAAAAAAAAATTATATTTAATTTGATGTGGGAAATTCTTTTTTTATATTTACATTTTTATTTTATTTTGTAAATAGAATAATGTTACATATTTCAAATAGTATTATATTATTTTGTTTAATTTCGATAATATTCACGGATAATTATATTCAATATATTATTATTAATTAATTAAGGAATGACAGAAAAGGACAAGAGGAAAAACAGACCAATGCAAATTACATACCACAACCGAAAACGGCTTCTAGAAGACTTGCCAATAAGCACTTTCCACGTTGAAAAGAAAGACAACCTCCACGTGGACGAGATAGCAACTGCTCGACGACTGCAGTATAATGGAATGCAGCTGTTGTTTATGAAAACTCAACATTTCATTTATTATTTTATTTATTTTTTTAAATCAATTTTTTTAATAAAATAATTGTTACTTTACTGACCCGGAATGTCACCGGACCATTTGGGATTATTCTCAAAATTCTTTCATGATCTATTTTAATTTTCATCATAATCTATTAAAAATAATTAATCCAATAATGTTT
>WYDK02000002.1:2996668-3011365 GCA_009867345.2 Toxicodendron radicans
GAATCTTGTATTCAAGTCGACGAGAGAAGCAACTATTGAGATTACCCAAAAAAATAATGTTTGATTTGTTGAACAAAATATAACAAATAAAGGGATACAAAAGTTGTGAATTTTGATTCACAGATTGGCAAAAAGAACACAAGCGATTGATATAAAACAAATATAACTTTTCCAAATTTGTTCATGGATAGAGTTGCAGTGAGTCTTACAACAGCCAAAAAAAAAAAAAGATAAAAAAGATAAAAAAATTAAAAAATGATATGTAATTACAGTATTTATAACAAAACAACATCAAACTGTCTCTCTCTTTGTGGGATTTTTATGAGGAAATTATGCAGCCTGTTCAATCCCCTTCC
Source organism: Toxicodendron radicans (assembly GCA_009867345.2). Classification (NCBI taxonomy): domain Eukaryota; kingdom Viridiplantae; phylum Streptophyta; class Magnoliopsida; order Sapindales; family Anacardiaceae; genus Toxicodendron; species Toxicodendron radicans. The sequence continues at coordinate 2,997,025 of WYDK02000002.1, forward strand.
TTGTGTTTACACAAATCTTTCTACAACTGCACAATGAAAAAAATACCCATTATTAGTTAAAGCCATAAAAATTACTGACATGTTTTCCGATAACATAAAACGTCACACTTATAACATTAAAACGTCATATCAACGACATCCGACGTCGGTCAAAATATTACAAGTGTGATGTTTGTACATTGGCAGAAACCCGTTGATCCGGCAAAGTTACCGAGCTTTTTTTAGGGGATGTTAATGAAAGAAAGTGAAAACTCACCAGTGTGTTTACATGGCTACAAATTATGATCTTATAGGGAACTTAATTATGTGTTTATTGACAAGTAGTGAAATGGGAATCCTGCCCAACAGCTCCAAGCATTCTACAAGTTATTTCCATCAATTTCCCTGCAATTTGCACAATTAATTAAACAAAATTATTATTATTAAGTCAACTCAAATAAAAAATATCAACAGTAGATTAGATGAATTAATTAATGCATAAGTCATTAGACAACTAATCAAAATCATATAAATTAATTAATTAAACCCTAAAAACCCTGGCCCATCTTATGCACTACAATAAATAAAGACCAAAAAAAAAACCATGCCAGCTGAGATTACAGATGAAAAAGCTAATTACTAATAATAAGGTGTGGAAAATGAAGAGATTGCAAGCTGTTTTTGGGTGGTGGGGCATCAAAAGAATGTGGCTGCCATGGCACGGCACATTCTAAACCCTAGAATTTTTATCACATGGCCTCATTGGTGGCAAACTGGAAAGCAAGAAGAACAATTGAAGATTGGGAAATAGTTGTTACCCACTTCATAAGAAACCTTATTATAATTCTCTTCTACCTTGTGACTAAGTCCATTCAATTTATCATATCTTTATCACTTTTTTAACTTATCACCGACCACTTTGTGTACCTAAACTCTTCTTTAGAATTGCTCCAAACTATTCCCCAATTCAACCTAACCCCAAATTTACCTAAAATGTGAAAACTACTACCAAATTCTTGACCCGATAACTTAAATATTGATCTGATAATGTTATCAGACAACCAGAATCAGAACTTTTACACATTGCATAATTTAATTATGGGTCCGACGGGTTTATTAGAAGTGGTTAGAGTTGGCATTAAAATGACTATTTCTAACTTGTCCAGGGTAAATCGATTCTCCACACCGACTCCCCGTCCCGACCGACGTGGAGTGCGCCTTGGTTGGGATGGGACTCCCCGCGTCGCACTCCTCGTCAGTCGGGATAAGGAGTCGGTATGTATGTAGAATCGGCAAGTGTAGTATCTAACTTTCTTCTAAAATGATTGGATTTCGTTGAATCAATGACTGATAAACTTGTTTTCCAATAATCTAACCTCCATTCACAACTATGATTATTTCGTGTCACTAAAATGAACCTATAATCAAATTTATCTCTACTTGAAAGAGAACAATTGACACTAAATTTAACAAATTAAGTATCCATACCTCTTCTTGGCTTGGTCACAACCTTCACATTTGCCGGTTTTGTTACCGTGGGAGTTTCCTCCTCCGGGAACAAAACCGCATCAACTCCCTGCACGGAAATCCGCCCGTCCGTATAAATATCCGGGTCAAACAAATAGGCCGATCCATCACCAGACCCGAATTTCACGGACCCATCAGCCTCTTGCGCCGTTACTGTATGCGGTAACCTTAACGTATCGTACTTCACTTTCCCGAATCTCCTAACGGCGTTATACATACTCTCCTCCGTTTGGTACTCCGGAATTATATGGTAGTAAATAATCTGCTCCGGAGCGCCCGGTTCGCTAAGCTGATCAGTCGTCAGCTTAGCCATGGCTTCATCATTCGGCGCGAGAACCGTTAAGACGTAACCCTCCGAAACTAGCCTTCCCATTTCCGTCGCTAACGACGTTAAGTTTACCAGAATATCCGCCATTTCGTTATAACCGCCGTAATGTAACAGCGTGTGGATGAAGTCCTTCACTTGCTTCTCGCCGTTAAAGTGCCCGCGTGGCCCACCAGGTCCAGGAGCCGGTGCGGGGGCCAGCGATGGACCCGGAGCCATCGCGTCATAAATGGGAAGAACCGGAGGGGCCCCCGCTGGAACCGGAGCGGCCGGTTTCTTCAACCTGTGAGTCCTCGGATCCACCTCCGGCGCACCTTGAGGAAGCACGGCGGCTATTGACTGGAGACTACGGCGGCGGTTGAAGTCTTCTTGGACCGATCGGGGAATTAACAGCCTTTCGATTCCGTGGATGATTCCATCGGGTCGGATCACGTCATCGGGTCGGATAATCTCGGCCGAACCAATTGCCTTTTTCCCCGAACTCTTACTGGTTAAGTGAACGAAATTGTTGCCAAGAGTGTTGTGCTTGGTTGACCGGGGTTTTTTCTCATCTGGCCATTCAGAGGATCCGATTCGTTTGGGGAGAATGTGGAACATCAAGAGGGTTTGAAGAGACTTGAGGTTACCTGGTTCAAGCAAGAACCGTTTGAACTCCGGGTCGAGTTCGCGCTCCAGGGCTTCATTTCTGGGGGCAAAAATGGTAATATTGTGTTTCCCAACAGCTTCTTCAAGAGTCTGTAAGAGAAGCGCTTTCTCAACGAGTTCAGCTAACTCAGTGTAATGTGAGTCGAGGAGAGCGACGAGAACGGAGTTGGAGTTGATTTGGCCGGAAGAGGAGAGTGGCTTCTGCGGCAATGTGGCAGCAATGGAAGCGGTGGCGGAAGAAAGAAAGATTAGAAAGACGAAGAAGAAAATCTTGGAAAGGGAGCCACCATAGATGTTGAGATCCATGGTGCTCAAAAATGGGGAAGAGGAAGAAGAACAATTTTGGAGAGGTGAAAGATTGATATGAAGAAGATGGTGGGTAGACTGACTGGTTGGCTTTGTGGAGGGTAATGAATGAATGAAATGGAGAAAGAAAAAGTGTGTGAGAGTGAGTTGAGAGTTACTGTAATTGTTGTGAATATGTCGTGCTAATGTTGTGTCGCTATAATTTTTGATGAGGTGATGCGTTAATATTATTGGGATGAAGAGAAAGGACTTTGAGGCTGTATCGAGTGTTGAGACAGCCTGGATGAGGGGACCACACGTCTATTTTGTCATGTCACTTGTGGGAACTGGGAACCAACCCTAGTGGCTTTGAGTGAGTTGTTTTCTTTGGCTTTAAGCTCTGAGCCGTTGATTGTGCTCTCTCTTTGACTTCTTTGGTTGGGAGATAAATTAATGGTGAAAGATAGATTTTGGCTTTAAAATTTTACTACAATAATTTAATTTCAATCTTAATTTAAATAAATAATTTTCAACCTTAAATTAATTAATAATGTAAGGGAAAAATTTAGATATTATATCATGATTATAATTATGATAAATAAGTTTTAAAATTTAATTTATCTATATATTGTGAGGAATCTTATATGAAAAAGTATATTTGAAAGGTCTTGGATTTATAAAAAAAAAAAAAAGGAATGTTTTGGATTAAGAGATGATGATTTTCTGATTTATGTTTAAAAATAATTTTGATATTATTAAAAAAATAATTACTAACTTTAATGTCTTGTAAATAAACCTAATTTACCAAAATAATTAAAAAAATTGATTACCAAACAATCCACTTGCTTTAATAACAAACAAAAAAGACTTTTGGTTGTTAATGACAAAGATTAAATTATGATTAATAAGAAGAGCGACTGAGCGAGTCATGTGATGTGAGGAAGCCGAGACCAAAACTTCAGATGCGGATGTGACTTTGATTCATTAAAGAGGAGGTGTCGGTGTGTGAAAATGAATAAATGCCCTTGTTTCTACGCAAAGCTTATTTCCCTGCGTCGCTTCCAAGCGCGCGTGGCGTGCGTGAACTTTAGAGCCATCAAACGCCGACCTTTCGCCCACCGTTAGATTGTTTGTCACCATCAACTGACCGCATTGCTTTGCCAAACAAAACGTGAGTTTTGAGTTATTACCCTCTTTGGTCTTCTCTTTTATTCTAGAAAAAACCATTTTAAATATTTTATTCTATTTATATAAGTCACACTTGTTTAGTTTTTAAGAATTACAAAATCCCACGGCCACCTCACTTTTGATTTGAAAATTAAAGTTTTTTTAATTTATTTATATTCAATAATAAAGTCATTTCTTTTATCGTATGCTTCAATAAAAGATCTTAAATTAATGTCCTAATTAATAAAAATATTGTAAATTTTATTAAAATAAAATATAAATAACATGGTATATTTGTTCTAAGGCTTTCATTTCTTCCCAAATATAATCTTTGCGTAATTTTTAAACTGAGGGTCAGAGTCATAGAAGATTTTTAAGTCGTTTAATATGTGTAATTAGACTTATGAACAAATTTTTTTTTGTCATTCTATTAATTTTACAGCACAGAAATTTATATATATACCATAATAATTTGGATAAAATTATAATCCATTCGATATGTAAAATTAAATAGATTTTCTTAAAAAAAATCAATAAAAAAATTAAGTTATTTATTATATGTACATAATTCTTAATTTCTTTTTTTTTTCTATTTTCTTCTGTTTTTTATTTTTTAATGCTGGATCTTACAACAAGAAAAAAAAAATGAAGGGCCCATATATCTTTGGATTCCAAAGGTACGCGTGGATGATGTTTATGATTGAATAAATGTGTTGGAGGTTCTTTGTCGCCTTCTGAATTTAATAATTGTCACAAATTAAATTTCTAAAAATTAATAATAATTATAAATAATTTTAAATATTACGATAAATTATTATTATAATTAATGCTTTTATGGCATATATTTGAAAATTGTGAGGATTTTTCTTTAACCACAACCGACACCATTTTATTATTATTATATTTTGGTATGTAAAGTTTTAAATTTTGACTTTATTTAATTTTTTGACATTTTTTTTTGGTTTCTTTAAAATAAAATTTATTAGTAAAAATATCCTTAAATTCACCATCCCTGTATTTTTAATATAAACCATAATTAATTAATTATGAATATTAACCTCACTTAAATAAACCAAACTAACTACAAATCCTTGTTAAGTAAATTGAATTAATTATAAATTTTTGACTAAATTAAACGCATTGCAAATTCAAGAACTAAAGTGAGTTAATAACAACCTTCAAGCACTAAATTGAGTTAACTAAAATAAAAAATAAAAAAATTTGAGTTACGAATAAGAAAAACAAGATAATTGGTACATATTATTTCAATTGGTCGAATCTCTTGAGATCGTATAAAATTTTTTGTATCCAAGTCTTGCTCGAATCGGGTTTTCGGGTTTCGATGATATTCATAAATTAAAAAAAAAAAAAATATATATATATATATATATATATATATAAAGTAGAAAGAACACTATTTTCTTTTCACCTTTACCTTCTTCATGTAGTTTAATTTGCAATTACTTCCTTCAACTAGAATTGATGCAATCAAGATTGCTTATGTTATGGGCTTGGGCTTTATTTTTGGCCCACCATTTTGTGAAATGGGCTCGTAAAAGGCCTCAACGATTCCAAACTCAATAAAAGGATAATGGTGCTAACTACACCTCATTTTTTCCTGAGTACACCTACGTTTTATATTCCAAATTATGTGGACTTGTTTCAATATAATATTAATTTTTTAATTAATTTATAAAAGTTATTACTTTTAAACAAGTTCTATTGTATAACATATATTCATGAATATTCATTATTTACATTAAACTAATAAAATATATTTACAATAATGCTAGAGGTACAATTAAATTTACAAAGATTTATTGTACAAAGTGATGTGACAGAAGATAAATGGAAGAATGAAAGAAAAAGTCAAACTCATTATATTCACTCTTCTATTTATCTCCTACCATATAACTTTGTACAAAAAATCTTTGTAAATTTTTTTGTACCTTTAACATTACCCATATATTTAAATGATCTCAAGATATCATTATTTAATCATCCGTGTATTTTTTACTTGTCCCATGATTGACATGCAATCGCCACCTTCATGATTTATTACATATGACAAACAACCGTAATCGCATGATTGACCACATGTGACATATAATCGTCCCATGATTGATGTATAATAGCGCGATGATATATATAACTCTCTAAGGTAAGGACTTAAAGTTTTATTTTCAAAAGTTCCACCATCCAAAAACCATTTATACTAACATGGCAAATAAATGTCAACTTTCTTCTAAGAAAAACTAGTTCTCAACATCAGTGTTTTAAAGCCCAGCTTGGTTCGGTCGGTTCAATTGGGACCCAGGGCCTTCACTACACCGGGTTACCAATTTCAATTGTTCATGTCAGACCCTAGAGAGGAGAGTGACGATCAGCGAGTAATTGGTGGTTGAGATGTTGGGGGTTTTGAAGAGGAATGACCGGTGAGTTGAAAGGTGACGACAAAGGTGATTTTCGGTGAGTGAAGCGATCGTAAATAGCAAAAAACTAGTAGTGACAACAATGGGCTGTTGCCGACGACTAACGAAGCGAATGAGGGTGGGGTTAGATGAGTTTGGTCAGGAAGCTGAGGAGAGTGTTTTCGTGATGATGAGGATGTTGTCACCAAAAACAAGCCTATTTGACTTGGGTTGTCGATGCTGGCGATGGTGTTTTTACCCATATCACAAGGGTGCTTTTGTTAAATTTTAAAACTACAAAAACTGAAATATCAAACTTTTTGGATTGATAGTTAAACTGATGGTCTAACCTATTAAACCAGTTAAAATGAGACCCAGTCGCCTGACCAGGTCATTGACCGGTTTCAGTTTGAAAACACTGCTCAACATCTTGGCAATGCTTAGAGACGACAAATCTGTCTAGAAATTAAATATGTAGATTTATATATAAATAAGTTGAAAACATATTGAACTTTGACACTATAAAATGCAACAGAGTTTACATTGAAATGGTGCCAAAAGTCTTAAGCCTCCAGACACAGTTACATATATTTCTGCCCTAATTTTGGGGTTACATATATTATACATTTAACAAATTTACATTACATAAATTCCCATTTTTATAAAGGTTTGTCCAGATAGAAGCTCTTTCTTAAACTTCCTCTCTCTTTTATTTTCTCATTCAGACCACAATCACCATGACCATGCCTGATTAGCAAAGCATCTTTCTCCTCAGCATGTCATTTCTGAAGAAATGGGTTTACAACCTGAAAAAAAAAAAAAAAAAGTTAGAACGACGATACGATGTTGAATATATTGTAGACATTCATTTGTAGATTACAGAACTTTACAAGTTCTGAATGTATGCATTTGCTGACCCAACGGCATATCGAGTTTTTCATACAAATGATTCATACTAACTGATTTGGCATTATGACATGATTACACAAAATCTACATTTAGTTATAGATTTTACTCCGCATTGGCTTATATGTGTAGTATTCAATCTATGCATATGCCAACACATCTAAACAAACGGCCTATGAGAGGGAAAAATAATGAAATCAGCTTAGTCACGGCTGTTGTCCGTGGGGTGTGTGTCCACGTCCTGACAATCACACCATACATGCAGGAATAATCGACTGAACAGAGCATTCAAAAATCACTACAGGGACTGTGGCCAGCATTTATCAGTAATAGTAGAACATTGTAACTATGTTCTTCTAGGATTGAGGCTACTTGTTGAATCAGAAGATTCCAAAAACCGAACTGAATAATTGAAAAAAATTAAAAAGAACAACAGCAACATAATGAATACCTTCAAAGATGAAATGCTGAGGACAGATGCATTGCTGAAACAATGTTTGACAACTTAACGTGAAATTGAACTTGCGGCACAAGGAGCTGGTGCATTGCTGTTATTCAAAGGGCTTTCTCCATGGTTCTCCGTGTTATTCTGGTTGTTCAGCTCCGTAACAACACAATCAGCCGAAAGATCTGATACAGAAGCTTGACTAGCTGTATTATTTTCTCTAGAAACAAAATGGTCTGTCACATGAGATACACTAGAAATTCCAGCATTTTCTGTCCGAACTTCAGAACCAAGACCAGACACGGAATTGTTGCGGGAGAAGAACCTCTCTTTCCACCCTCTTGTGCTTCTGGATATTGACTCTTTGTATCTTCAATTTAACAAGCATTACATAGGATTTAGCAATACATTCAAAAAAAAAAAAAAAAAAAAATGTTTGCATTAAAAAATAGTTGTAACTTGTTATGAGTTTGGAGAAATAAGAGTTGTTTCATAAAATTACCTCACAGAGACCGCATTAAATCTAGATTTAAGTGACTCTGAAAATGACTGAAAATCAGATGGACCTGCTCTATCTTGACTTTGAGGCGAGGAAAGACTAGAAGTGCTTCTGTAAGCAAAAAGATCAAAAAACATTATAGATAAATAAGTGTCTGCGCTGTATAGTGGAAGATCAACAAACTAACACATGGGAAAGAGAGAAGGAAGTCAAATCTACCGATTATTAAAGGAAACACCACGCCTATTTGGTGGCACTAAAGTAGATCCTGAAGTAGAAGAAGAATGTTGACCAGTATGTATGGGACGAAACTCCAGAACATGCTGTGATGAGTCATCGCCACGAGATGGAAGCGGTGTGGATGGACTAGCTGCAGAAATTACAGCTGGTTCAGTCACTCCGCCGGCCTGAGTCAAAGAGGAAGAAACAGGACCAGAAGGCTGCGCATCAGGATGTGTGGAAAATACAAAGAAGTGTGGACGACCATGAGCGGATGACCGACTCCTATGGCCTTCCCGCCCACCAAGACGGTGGGCCCGGCCCCTTCCCATTGCAGCAGCAGCAGTCAAGTGCTGAATTATGCGCTCCTCAAGTTCAGCATCATTTGCACCTACAGGTAACTGCACGACAGTGCAAGAGAATTACTTATTTTTTCTTGGAGGCCACATCTTGTAACACGTTTCATGAATAATTTATAATATAGAATGTTTGAACAAATACTGATAAGCAAACGTACGTGTTGCAATTCAAAATTGCCGAGGGTAGGATGGTGAAAGATAGTGGTATTTCTTTGTGGAGCAACCCTAAAGTTCCTTTCACGTTCTACTGCTTCAAGCAATTCTTGACTGCCATCATATGCATGTTAGAGAGCTTGATTGAAGTCACACGGATATAAAAGTTTGAAATTAAATGCCAAAAACAATATTTACCTGGTAGGATCCTTCAGGCTAATGGCCTGCCAACACATGGGACATTGAGAGCTTCTCTGGCACCTACAATTCAGAAATCAGTGTTAAATTTGTGAAGTGTTTCGTTTCATTTGGAGTAATATGTCACTAACAGTCAGTCACCAGAGCAATTAGGTCTTAACTTCTCCCATAATTTAAGAAATGTTTGATGAAAAATGACTTCTAACTGAAAACTAAATAAAACAACTTATCCGATCAAAAAACTGTACTTTCCCCACGAGTTTGAAATATTAAAATCAGAAAAAGATCTGCAATCATTATGCAATCAACAAACTTGACAGTTAAACAAGAAACAACCCAAACTTTTGAGTTTCCATAAGTATAAATGAATCGATTCCTTGCTCTAGTAGTGTGTAAGGATGAGAGAGAGACATGAACCACAAACTAATTAACAAATTAATGAAAAACAAGGAAATGAGAAAATGAAATTAAATCAAAGTTACGATTATAATTGTGCCGAATTACAAATAAGGAAGTCTATAAGCACTTAAAACATTGGAGGTTGTTGAAAAAGAATCTGCATGAACATCAAACACAAATCTAATGACGTCAATTCGTTTGGGCCATTTGGCCTCATATGAGAATTGAACAAAAGTCTGTTAAGCTATACTCAACCATCTATTCAAGAAAAGATAAAATGATAAATGGTTTGAAATTTAGAAGGAAAGCTTGGATTTATTCAAAAACGTTGCAAGAAAATAAACATTTATAAAATACTTCACACTAAATGAATGAAACCAAAAATGTATGAACAAAGTTGACAAACAATAGTTTGTGAGAATGATTGAACTGAATGGCATTCAGATGATGAGGTTATATAAGAACCATGAATGTTAACAAGATAACAGTATAACAGTTTAAGATATAATTATACCATTCTAGAACACATTGGAGGTGAAACTCATGCTTACAAGTAGTCACCTGCACGACAATAGACATTGTAAACATGAAGTTCAGACGAGCCTCTATACAATATAATCACATCAAATGATGTAGAAAAGTGTTTTGAGAGGTAGGATAAACAATTTAATATAAAGCAATTCCGCACATCCCAAATGATATGGCTCTAATCAAGTATTGTCATATTATTTGCCATCTCATTTCATCATCCAAATGGCATTAATCAATTAATGTCATATCCTTACAATCTAGAAAATTGGAATGCAAACGTCAGATACATAGCCTTATTCTTTTATATATCTTACCGTTGATGGGTCAATTTCAGAAAAATCTTCGAGGCATATACTGCAAGCATCATCACAGGCATCTTGTATCCCACCTTCTACAAAGGCCGCAGCTGATGTCAAATGACTATCAGGCTTAGTGACCTCTTCCATCTCTAGAACCTTCAAAAAAAAATCCGGAATACCTCAATTTAGCACTGCAAACTAAAATCTAATATTCCCTCAAGTTCTACAAAAATTATCTGTCGATATAGAAACTGCATATCAAAAAATACATTACTCTAACAAGAAGAGGCAGTCACATTCTCAATGTAATAATTATTTCAGCTCCTAAATTTGTACATAAACTTTGATACATCAATACTGAACCCAACACTTCATAATTTTTTTAGCTCTATCAAGTCATATCCTCGGTTAAATTGCAGGGAATCATTTCTTTATGCAAAAAAAGCACCTCTTTATTAACTTCCATTAACTCTTTTTACATCAAAACTAACAAAAATGTAACAATTTACCCGAAAATTAGAATAAATAAAGTGCATCCCAAACATATTCAATCAAATGGAAGCAGTGAACATTACTTCGAGGAGTAAGGGAGTTTCAGGTATCCCCAAACACAAAACCATCTGGGTAGTAAAATAAAAGAATCTGAATTCTTTAATTAGAATCAAACCTTCGTTGCCTAATGAAAATTTGTTTCACAGGTCAAATACAAGCTAACTGCCTTCAAAATTTCCCATATAGCAACATAACATGCTGATTTTCACCAAAATATTCATAGAACAAATATCTATATAACATTGGTGACTTGGTGTAATATCTCTATGTGCCAAACAGTCTAAATCAAAGGGAGACCAAAAAAAAAAAAAAAAAAAAAAAAACTTTTAATTCCAATTGTAAAAAGTTTCACATAAATTTCCTTAAAAGAAACAAACTTAACATATTTAAAGGATACAAATTGAGCAAAAACAGAATAAAGGTTAAAACTTTAGCAAAAATTAAACAAACTCAGATAAGAAATGGATCTTAATAATAAAAAACAAGACAAAAATCCATAAAATAAAAATAAAAAGGTTAAATCTTTGAATTACCTCCAAAAAGAAAGTGGAAAAGCTCCAGAAATGGATGGATTAGAAGATCAGGAAATGCCCATGAAAGAGAGAGACGAGAGCTGTGGATCAAACCTAGAGATCCAAACACAAGAAATCAAAATGAAAAATAATGAGAAAATAAGAAAGATTGAAAGATTGATGATTGATGATGATGAGTAATTGATTATTATTGTAATTGATAAAAAGAGAAGAACATAAAGTTCATGAACAACTTTACCTTTAATTATGAGTTTGGTTTGGTTTGGTTTGGTCTGTTTTTAGTTTTGTTTGTTAGTTTGGTTTGGTTTGGTTTTATATTGTGTTTGGATGTGTTGGAAAACAAATCCACCACCACAAACACAACTCACCTTCACCTCCCTTCCCTGAAAAAAATGGTCTATTCATTCATGAATTGGGATCTTATCTCTTCTCATTTTGATAAGTATATTCTTTCATTGATTAACTGCCCCCACTACTTTTTATTTTATTTATTTTAGTTTGAGATAATTTTTTTTATATAGTAGAGGGTTGATTGATGCAATTATATAATACATTAAATTTATAACATGAAAATGACAATATGTGATAAAATAATGTTATGTTTACAATTAAATCATATAATTAGATAAAAAATATAGGACATAATAGTTATTTTACATGAATTTTGTACAATTTTTATCTAATTATATGTCTAGTTTGTAGGTAAAAAACATATAATATAATAGTCATTTTACATGAATTTTGTACAATTTTTGTCTGATTATATATCTAATTTGTATGATTCAATTGTAAGCATAACTTTATTGTTTGTGATATAATAGATTTATGGGAAAAAATATGTCCACTTCCCAAATTCTTTAATATTGAAAGTCATATTTGCAATATTAAAAATTATATTTTATAAGAATATGAGTTTGATAAAGATTTATTGATAATAAATAAATCGAATTTTGTATTCCTTTTTTTTTTTTTTTTTGTCATTTGTGGTATTGAAAATCTGTGAAATATTGAATAGTAGTACAGGACAAATTTTTATAACATTACAAAAAATATATATATTTATTATTTATCTTAGATTTATTATAAATTTGACATTTTCAATTTAAAATTTTAATATTTTTATTTTCAATTTCAATTTCAAATCCAGTTTTCTGCTGATTGGCTAAAAAGATTTTCAATTTGATACATTTAATAATTTGGAGAAAATTATTGACACTACTTATCATAACTATTTATTTAATAATTTATTTAAGAAGAAAAAAATTGGTTGGTTGGTCAACAAATGTGGTGGGTGCCTTCTAATGGGCCACTTTCTCTTCTTCAATTATTCTACAATATATTATATTTATATATCTTGATATGTAATTTGGTTACATGAAAACTATTAACATCTGAAAATTTCACAAAAATCTCATATTTTTAATAAATTATATTAAACTTCATCAAAGATTTTATTAAAAATAAAATTCCTCTTTACTAAATTAGGAGGTGATCTATTAGTCTTGAATATTAATATTGAGCCTTAGTTATCGGTTTACGGTTTACGGTTTTAGGTCAAGAAACTCAATGTATATCAAAGTTAAAGGTTAATTAATCACCCAATCTTGGGTTGGTTTATCGTTGTATCCATTAATCGCTCAATGTAACTCAATGTTTATTGATAATTATATGTAAAAAAATTATAAAATTAGAAGAGTCAAGATCTTTGACAATTAGGAGGACCCAATAAGAAGCAAACAAAGACTTAATATAAAGAAAATGGAGTTGTCGTTCTTAATTATGTTGATTAATTATAAATACCAAATTTTCACCAAATCTTGCTCTTAATTGGTTAGTTTTGTTGTAGATCACCTATAAATTCTTTTTGTATTTTTTTTTATTATCATCTGAAAGTACAATGTTTAGATGTGGTAAGCCTCCGACTAATTAATTAATTGTTAGAATTGGTCAAAAGCTTTTTAAATTAAGACACTTGTGACTACATTTCACAACACATTTCAATAGACGGAGGTAGTGGTGGAAAAAAACCAGCCGACCCCGGCCACATGTCCGGGCTGGATTGGGCCTGCACAGGTGGGTTGGAGGGTGGACCTTATAATTGCGGGTTAAGGATCGGGCCGGGCCGGGCCACTTTTTTAATATTTTTAATTTTATAATTTTATAATTTTTATAATTGTGTTAAATTTTTTTTTTTTTTACTTTCAAATATCAATTCAATTAGATTAATTTTCTTTAGTTGATACTTAACACTTAACATTTCAAATATTAATTCAATTTAATACAATTTAAATTGTAATATAAGAAAAAAAAATAGATCTATTCATTTATTTAAAAACAAAATAAAAAATAAAAAATTACAACAATTATTGCTTCATTAAAAACCTCACCAAGAAAAACCCAATTGGGACAAAGCTTGATAAGGAAAAAAGAGTGCAATAATTGACAGTTATTTTACAAATTACAAAAATACAATTTACAAAACAACTATTTTGAGGGTTGACTAGCTAAGATCTCCCTCATATGTATAATCTACATTACAATATTTAAATAATTCTATTAAACTTTCGTCGAGAACCTTGTATTAACCACGATAGTGCAACCGTTTCCAATCGGGAAAACATGTGATGACTTCAATCATTTTTTGTAAAAGTTTAGTCCTCATTTCCGACAAAATTCTTCCACTTGCACTCAAAGTTTGTTCGGATGAGACGGTAGAGACAAGAATGGAGAACATATCGAGGACAAGTCTAGATAGTATTGGGAAAATGACTCTTCTGGTTTTCTAATAACTCAAGACATCAAACGTCTCAACCTCAGTTGGATATGTTGGTACCACGTCAGGGGTTCCCAAATACTGATTAAGCTCACTAGATTGTACTAGATTGTATATGTATGGAGGAGGAGGAGGA
>WYDK02000002.1:3148056-3161794 GCA_009867345.2 Toxicodendron radicans
ATTGTTGAAAGGAAATATGCTTTAATTTTCATATATATATATAAATATATATAAATATATACTCACAAAATTAAAAAGTAAAAATTATTATGAAAAAAAAAACTTTAAAAATCAACAAAAAAAAAAAACAAAAAATTTACTTTTGTAAATAAAATCTAAATCAATTTTTTTTCTATTTTCAATTTTAATATATACTTATTTTTTTATTTATATAAAATATGGACATGAACATCCAATGATGATCATCATGGAGATGAAGAGATGTGTGGGCTCAGTTTTTTTTTTTTTTTAAATGTTAATGGGCCCCCATTATGCAGTGTCCCAAGGAGACAATTTATTCAACAGCAATCATTTGAACTTGGGATCTTATTAGAGTTTTTCTTTGCATTAATGTTTTAATAATTATATACTAATAATTGTAAAGTTGATTTATTTTTCACCTTAATAATCTCATGGGCGTTTGAAGTTTAATAATTTCTTTAATTTTTTTTAATTAATTTTTAAAAAACCGTTAGGGCTCATGAGGCTTAACGGTATCTTATAACATAAGGAATTAACCGTTACAAAGATTTAATGTATGAATGTGTTTTTGTGCTCATTCAAATATCATTTACATGAGCATTTATGTTAAGTTGAAGGGATCCAAAGCTTACAAATTAACCTAAACTCTTATTTGTCAGCGATGTATCCATGTGTCAATAATATAATACGAGAAGATACATTATTTAAAATAAATAAATAAATACAGTTAATGACTTTAATCTCCTTGATGTTTGATTAAATGACAAAAACCCATGAGATTTCTAATATATATAACCATTATCTTGCAGTTCATTAAGAACAAGAGGATTTATATTATTTTTGTTATTTAATCAAATAAAATGGGGTTGAATTTTATTGGAAAAACTAATAATGGGTCGGTCGAGTGGTAAAGGCATGAGACCAAGAGGTTTGTTTCTTCTGTGGTTTTAGGTTTGAATCACAAGAACGATTGTTAATATTGTTATCCATTGACCGCAGAGCTTATTCTGTGTGCGTAAACTGATCCGAACAGTTCAATAAAAAAAAAAAAAAAAAAATTTATTAAAAGCAATGGAAGTTGGGTAGAGGTTAAAAAGTGAAAGATTTGGAGAAGATTTTAGACACAAAAGGAGAAGGTGAAAGGAAAGAGAAGATAACTAAAAGAGGAAAAGTCTTGTTAAGAAGCAAGGGAGAAGAAGACAGTCAATACTAGTAATCATAAAATGTTTGTCAGCCTTGTCTGTCTCTGCATGTGTTTGTGAGGTGGGTGGGTTTTCTGTCACTCTTTCTTTCTCATTTAAAATCCTCTTTTACATCTTCAATTTCATCCACCAAAGAAATCCCATGCTATTAAGTTTTAGATTTTATAATAAATAATACTGAGGATAATTTGATAATATTTACTAACTTACAATAGTGTAACTTTAACAGTTCATAACAGGAGATCCGATTTTTGTTATTTAAAAAATCTAAAAGGAATTTTTGTTATCATATCTTGGGTTGTGAAAAAACTAAAACAAAAAATTCAACCGAATAGAACCGAAAAAACTGGTTTTTTTAAAATTGGTTATTCGGTCAGTTCAAAATTTTGGTTGAACAAGGTTACCTAGTTCGGTTACAGATTCAAAATTTGTGATTGGTTGTGATTCGTAAGTTTAGAACAAATTGGAAAAAGCTACTTCTAGAGTTGCGGTGTGCGATTTTGAACTCCATTGAAAAATTTATGTATTTTTACTGTTTTATTGGGACTTATTTTGTTGTTTTATTAGGGCTGTTTTTTGCTATTTTTCTGTACTTTTTGTGTTGGTTATTGGTTATATATCTTATTTTCATGTATGAAATATTGCCTTTAAAAAAATTAAAATGTTTTATTTTATTTTTATAACCGATTCAAAACCAGATAACCAGTTAATAAGCATAAAAAAATTAAATAAAAATGATTATGTTAATTAGTTTACTTATAATATATGTAATTTTTTTAATCATAAATAATAAATTATAATGATTAAAAAAAGCTTCCAAAAGAATGAAAATAAAGTGGCATAGGGTTAACTTTGTTAGTGGTACAATTGCAAAGCAAAGAAACCAATGGTATGAGTTTAAGGGCAATGAATAATTAAATTTTGAAATAATTAATGATGATAAAAAATATACATATTGTCATTATATAATATATAACACAATCATTTATTGTTCATTATAACAAGGGCATTATTGAAATCATGCTTACCATTTCTTATCAAATAATTGAACTAATTAGTTGGGTAATTATAATTGTTGTTGGAGTCAAATTAAATTATTACACAAACCAAAACTATATATTAAGATTATGAACCTTATTTGAAATTTTACTAATATTAGGAATTTGTTTAATTTTTTTTTTTAATGATGATTATTGAATTTTGGAAAGATAAAAAATAATGATTAAAGTTTATGGTTGTTTATCTTTTGATATTTCAAAATTCCCCCGAATTTCTTTCACGAACTTGAGTTCAAGCCTCCGTCGGACCCTACCATTTTTTGTCATGTAGGTGCGTGTGAGGGAATTCAACCCCAAAATCTTCTGGGAACAAAACTTAAGTCTGACCATTCGATTAACCCATTATCAATTAATTATTGATCATATTTAATGGTGAGTATTGATATAAAGTCATTGTAACAAATCCAAGACCTTGCATAAGCGAAGGATGTAATAACCCTAGGTCGAGATTTTATTTTTTTTATTTTAAAATGCAAGCCCGGGCTTGGGAAAAAGCCTGGGTTTGTAAAAACGAAAGTCAAGCTTACCCGTTATGGATTAAGTATTGATCATACTGAATTGTGATTAATGATCTAATAATGTTATCGAGACAATAACAAATGCAATATCTTGTTGGAACAAACCAAAACTCTGATCATTCGATTAACCTCTAATGAATTAAAATTAATTAGCGACCATATTTACTAGTGATTATTAATGTAACGATGTTATCAAGAAACTAAAAAAAAAAAAGGGGTTATAAATAGAGATTAATATGATTAATTCACATGATTGCATGGTCTCTAAAAGTAAAAGTGTCAAGAGAGTAAACCTAGCTTAGGTTTAAAAGGCTAAAAGAAGAAATTGATGAATAAATGAAGAATTTGGTAGTGAATTTATGATTAGCAAAGAAAGAAATCAAAAAAGCAATGCATGGAAAAATGAAATAAAAATAAAATAAAATAAAATAGAAACCATAGACTACTAGAATAGAAGGATCTTATTGAGAAGCAAAATAATTAAAAGTTGCCATGCTTTTGTTTCCTTGTCATAATCATAAATCATCCTGGGATGCTGAATCTTGTTGGGAAAGGATGGGACACTTCACCCTAAATTAATTCCCCATTTAATTTCTCTTTTTAATAATTAAATTCTACTTTTAAATTTAGTGCAACACTAGCTCTCTAGGAGTAGGGCTACCTTAAAAATAATAAAAATAATAAAAAATAGCACATTGACCCAAGGAGGTTTTATGTGATAATAAAAAATTCAGAAAAATTTTTAAAATAAGATTTTATCGTTGTTGAACCTATTTTAATACTTAAAACTTAACGATAAGGTGATTTATGTTATTTCAAAAACTTTAGAAAATTATTATTATGATTAACACTTAAAAAAAATTAATTATAAGTATTAGAAGATAAATTTTTATAAGTTTCTATGTAAAAGTTGCTATTTGATTTTTGTATTTAATTTTTGATGATGGTTATAATAAATGATTTATTGATACCATCTAATGAAATATGCATTTAAAAAAAAATGTGAACGTTTTAAATGCATATTTCATTGAATAATTGTATTTTCATTCAAATTAATCAACGTTATAATAGATATTTACCTGATTGTCCACGATCGAAGACCGTGAAACCATGCAAGCCCCACTCAAAGGGTAATATTGTCATTACAAAGTATTTGATTTTTTTAAAAACTAAAATAAATTTTTTTTATATCAATTTTATGTCTGTTGATTGATTTCTAAAAGCATTGATGCTCTAGTTGCATAGTTTTTAAATGAGTTTGGCATGAATGTTTAACCCCTTAGTAATTAATTAATGAATTAATTAAGGCCTTAAAAGAAGTGAATGTCAAAATAAGAATAGTTAATATTGACTTTTGATTGAGAAGCATAAGCCACAATTTATGGCAATTTTTAAATTTGAGAAAATATAAAAAATTGAATTTGTTAACAAAAGTTGTTGACCATTCAACAATGGATACTCAATTCCATATCATTATAAGTAATAATTTATTAAATACAATATTTTATGTATTAAAATCCAATAAATTTTTGATCCAAAAATATATAGTTAAAATTCTTTAGGAAAGATATTTTATTATTTTATTTTATTTTATTATAGTAGTTATAATTAAATAAAATTTCTTGATTTAGGTATTTTTCATATAAAATACGATTTATTTTAATTAATAGTTTATCATTTTCCTAATTTGATAAGGATGACTCTAGTATAAATAAGTCTTTATAACCTTGAAAAGGGGAGTTGATATATTATTTGAATGAAGTAGTAAACAATATTTTGTGGTTATTTTAAAAAATCTAACCTTTTATAGTTGTTTTATCTAATCTAGTATCCGAATTTTGATACAATTCGGTGGTGGTTTTATTGTATTCTTGTTTTTTCTAAGTTCAGTCATCTCTTTGTTATTGTTTGGGCATCATTTGGTATCAGAGCCTATGTTTGTTATCGATGGTTCAACATAATCGCGATCGAGGTCAATGAAATTGTGGCAAAGGTCGTGGGGTGCCTCTTGGGGGAGACACTGTTGATCTGTGAGATGTAGAGATCGACGATCTGAGGAGACAAGTTCAAGATCTCCAATGGCGGCTTGAGCAATTCAAAATCCAGACGGAAGAAGAGGAGTTTGAAAATTTTGTTGATGATGAAATTGTGGTTAGCGACGATGATCACTTCAATGATTATTTTGATGATAATGATGAAACGCCACAATTTGACAATGAAATCTTTGAAGAATAATCAATTTCTAAAGGAGAAGATTGCTTTGAAGTACACATTGATAATTTTGAAAGAAATTATTTTGTCATCAATTTTTTTGAAGACGTGCATGATCACTCCAACGAGATGAAATTGAAGAAGATTTTGCTTCGTGATTTTGTTTCCAACAATTGAGATTGATTGGATGGACGTTATAACTAAGATTAGAAATTTTAAAGTTCTTCGAACATATTATTTAGAGATGAATTTAAAAAAATTTCAATTAACGCAATTTCAAGATGAAGATATCCGTGCCAAAAATTTGAGGACGAATTTTCAATTAGTGGGGGAGAATGATGCAGAAAATATATTGTTAAAATTCTTTAGGAAATATATTTTATTATTTCCTTTTGTTAAGTTTTCTTATTTTATTATAGTAGTCATAATTAAATTAAATTTCTTGATTTATGTATTTTCCATATAGAATAAAATTTATTTCAATTAATAGTTTATCATTTTCCTAGTTTGATAAGGATGACTCTAGTATAAATAAGAGTTTTTGTAACATTGAAAATGTGGAGTTGATATATTATTTAAATGAGTTATTAAAAACCTTTTGTGGTTATTTTAAACGATCCAACCTTTTGTGGTTGTTTTGTCCGATCCAGTATCCGAATCTTGATACAATTAGATGGTGGTTATCGTATCTTTGTTTTTCCTAAGTTCAGTCATTTCTCTGTTATTCTTTTGACATCATTTTTCATACAACTACATGTTAAATAAATCAAGAAATTTGAACAATTACTTTATTATTATTATTATTATTAAATTTTTGTTAGCCTAGGGTTTGTAAGCAAAGTTTTTAGAGCAATTCTAAAAAAAAATAAAAAAACGGTGCTACTGGCTTCAATTAATCTTGTTTTTGTTCTTCAAAAACACAAAATATTAACAAAAAATGGGAATTGGATTTTGACGATTTCAACTTAATAATGTTTTGATTAGTGACATTATTAAGTTAATTAATTGATAATCATCGAATTTATTTTGATTAAGTACATAATTCTAATCAAAGAAAATGTGTTCATCCACAAGAAATCTTTTAAGTAAACTCAAAAGGGTAGTTTAAATATTACATTTACATACAGTGGCTAGTTGTTTGAATTAAAATTCAGTTTTGATACATCAATGTAAAATTATAAAATTTATGGTTGTTTACTAAATCATATCGCAAACTTTACATCAATGTCAGAATTGTAATCTCATAGCGTAAAAATTGTAAACTAAATCGTAAAACTTGTACAATGTTGTAGGGTAGTCTAAACCTTAAAATTCAGTATATATCAACCAAAAACAAATCGTAAAATCATAACATAAAACTTGTAAAATGTTACATTGTAGTTCAAACCTTAAAATTTAGTTTTAAGTAACAAAAAATAGTATGTGTACAACTCAATCTCACAATCTTAATGTGACAACTAAGTTAACACTACCACGTCAAGTGATAACTTTAACTAAACATGAACAATCGTTCCTACCATTTCTTATGAATGAACGACTGTTTTTTAGTCATTTCTTATAAATGAATGCTTGTTCATTATAGAAAAATAATTGTTCTTTATGAATGAATATTTGTTCGAATGATTGTTCCTTATGAACGAATAAATGTTCTTTATAGAGAAATGAATGTTCCTCACGAAGAAATGACTGTTCTTTACGAAAGAATGCTACATTTTAGTCAAAGCCTTAAAATTTTGTATAAATCAACGTAAAAATTGTAAAATGATAACGAAAAATTTTACCTTGTAAAATGTTACATTGTAGCCAAAGCCTTAAAATTCAGTTTCAAGTAATGAAGGGCATATGTCAACAAAAGACTTTACGAAGAATGAGAAGGTAATAACAATCAAATTCGGTTTTGCAACCCTAAAAAGTGCAAAATATGTAGCTTAAATATGCATAAATCAATTGCCAATATTCATCTTAACAAGAACTCCACAATTATTTTGAGAAAGATTATGCATCACATAACATCAAGGAGTCTGAATGATATGAACCGATATACCATAATATGCGATCGAATAACATGACAAGATGAATGAAAATCATAAGATTACACCATGGACCCTGCTGAATTACTTTAAATAAATAGATTAGCAAAGAATTTGATCAAACGTATAAAATATGACTTGGGTTTCAGGAAACAGGTAATTGTACCAGGATCGACGAACACTAAAACAAATGCCTGAATCTTTAACTTGGTGACAAGCACAAGAAATATACATTATTTCTTTTCAGGTAAGGTCGAGGGATTTCTGGATATTATAAAACAAAAAAACACAAGAAATGTACATAATTTATTTCAATGCCTCCGGTTGATCAAATTAAAAGAAAAGCGATTATGCTCAAATATATAAAAGCTTGCTGTACAACAGTGAGTCATAATTGGGCTACTTGCTCAAATACAAGTTTTACTTGAAAGCAGAAACCTCTAATAAAGGATAATAGTATTCCAAACCATATAGAGTAGCAACAAAGCATAAAAAATCGTTATCGTCCTCAAGAGGTTCAACGATTGTATCATAAAGGTGAAGACCTAGCAGATTGAAAGCCATAAAATGCAAGTAGCACTTACATTGGTGTTTGAATGTCATATTTTCAAGTGATTCCAGGATATGAGAAAATTAGATGCTCTTTTTAGTTCAATCTTCTTCTTCTAGGTGCACGAGAATCCCCACTGTCCACATCAGAAACCCTTGAACTATCACTTCTTCTTCGGGAAGATGAAGTTGAAAGGGATACCATAGAATCGATTTCCACAGCATTGTCCATTTGACTTTCAGAGTTTATAACAGCAGCAATGCTTGAAAAGGAATCCCTATCATCAACTGGAGGCGATGGCTGCTCTTGGTTTCTTCCGCCAGTATGGTTTCGGAAATATGCCTCAACTAATCTTTCTGCTGAATTCAGTGCAGATGAAAGAGAAGGAGAGATTGCTACAGGTCTATGTGATTGTGCTTGTCTTCGCACTAAGAGAGAATGGAACCGACGGGTTTCCCCCTCAAGACCATTCGTGCCACTCTGCATCAAATCTACATCATCTGGAGTTGCTGAAACTGGATTTTGCTCTCCACGAATTCCTCGAGATGTCAAAATCCTATTTAGCAAGGAATTAGTCCTTTCAGCTGTTTCCCGGGCATTACTTCCATCCCGTGGTGGAGTCAAATCTCGAGCCAAATCAAATCTACTTCCAAGACGCCGAATCATTTCCTCTACTGGGAAACTGAAAGAAGTCCTCTGAATGGTTTGTCTCAAACTCTCAACCCGGCGTGCATGTGGCCTATGAGGAATCTTAAGATTTGAATCCTCTTCCGGCTCCCGTGTACAGTTCCCACGACCATATATTGGGGTCACATTCTTAACTGTTACCTCTCCCTTGCACACCGGACATTCCTTTGCATCTGAATGAACATGTAACCATCGATAAAGGCATTGCCAGCAAAACAAGTGACCACAGCAAGTGACCACAGGGTCCCTAGCCAAATCTAAACAGATATTACAATCAAAAAAGCTCCCGTCACTTCCACTGCCCTTCTCAACATCATCCTTCTTATCCGACACTTCGTCTTCCAAAAACCCGTGGTTATTCTCACATGTTTTAGGCACCTCATTAGTTCTTTCCTCGGCAGTAACACTACCCTCACCTGCCTGTAAAATACTCCCGTTGGCAGAATTACCCATCAGTTGATTCAGTTCCATTGGCAGGGTCCCTGTTTCTGGAGGGAGTTGAACCTGTCTCCATCTCCACCGCTGTCGAGACCTCAACCTAACAGCTTCCCTAATTCTATCAATAGGATCATCAATCCAATCATCCAAATTCACAGCCTCACTTGGTATCGACTCGGATTGCGTCTCAGGAACAGGACCCAGATTCAAATCAAGGTTCATTGTATCAGATGTCTCCTCACCCATCACAAATTCAACAAACCCAATTCTAAAAACTAAAAAACCCAAACTTCCTCATAAAATTGAACAAATCCAGATAAAAAGATCACCATTTTAGCCTTGAAACGATCAAACCCAAACAAAAAAACCACTTCTTCAATCACTAATTCAACGTCTCCCCCAAAAAAACCCTAATTTCCTCACTTTTATCAGAAAACTGAACAACCCCAGATAAATAAACGCTTCCTTTATCACTAATTCAACAAACCCACATCAAAAACCTTAATTTGGTAACAAAATTATACCAGATGACAAAAATCTGAACTTCACCCACGAACTAAAAAAACCCCCAAATAAAAAACCCTAATTTTATGTCAACAAGAAGATGACTTTAACATCAAAAATTTCCAACAACAAATTCTGCGCTGAAAAAAAAAAAAAAAAGAGTCTAAACTTTACATACAAAAATTACAAGAAATTCATCAAATAAGAACCAAAAGAAGGAAATTGAAGCACCTGGCTTGAAAAGCTACGATCTCGATGAAGCCGCTGAGTTATTCTGAGCTGAGTCAGCTCCGAGTTTACCCGCCATGAATTATTTATTCGTATCCATTTATTTTTTCATTTATTTATTATTATTATTTCCTCTGTATTGGCGATCTCGTCTAGAGAAGAGGAGTGTGGAAGAAAATGAAAATGAAGACAGAAGAGATGATGGAGAAAGAGAAATGCATGATCCAGTGGATCACCCTTTTGGTGTAAATTTTATAGGTCCTTGATCCAACGGCTGTGATGTAGTGTGTCTGGCAGTTGACCGTGATCCTTTGATTATGGACATATGATCAGACGGCTCTGATTAATGGTTGGTGATCGTGGAATATCAAGGCCCTTAAGAGAAATTAGCAGCTGCCACGTTTACATTCTCTGTCATTTCAACTGCCATTTACAACAATCAACATTGCTGCCCATTTATGGGCCGTGGGCTCCTATTATCGGCCCATTAAAGGTTTACATTGGGTGGGCTGGGCTCATCCCAAAGTAATCATTTTCGGGCCGGTTTGAGTTTGACCATACAAGGCCCAATGTAGCTCTTGAATCCGACACGAATTGAGAGGTTTGCGTTGAGTATTTTTCGATGTTGTTTGTCGATTAAAAAATGAAATGATTGTATGATATTTGAAATGAGTGTTAGAAGTACCAATTTGTTTTTTTTTTAATTTTTTTTATTGACTTGCAGGATGTCAAAATTTTTGAAATTGATTCGAGTCGTTAGAGTCCATTCTATGCCTCATAGAGGTTAATACTCAACTCATTTGATACCTCAAACACTCATTTGTAACTTGGATTGTCAGTCAAACAGAGTTCAAGTTCGACAAAAATCTACTCGATACTATTTAGGAGAAAATTGGAGAAAATTGAGAGTATTTTTGTGAATTCGAGTTAGAGCTTGACATTGTAATAATCGAGCCGAATTCGATTAGTTCAAAGCTTGGCTCGACTCGACTCAATTTCACCCATATTTATAACCATAAAACTATTAAGAGGAGCATCAATCTTCGTTATGAAATATATATTTTTCTTATGCTACCTTGCTCTTAAAATCAAAGTTAGTGGACTATTTGATACAATAAACAAAATCTTTAAATTTGTTGTTAAGAGAGAGTAGGAGGAATTTCATGTGCTTATGAAAGGATCGTTAAATCTTAAGCGTGCTAGTGGATTTTGAAAATTATTAAATATATATATATGATATTAGGGTGGGTTTAGGGGTTTTCATACTTTTCCACGGGGTTTATTTATGTTTATATAGATAGTTTTTTTTGTACTTTTACTTACGTTTCTTTTCGAGGTTTATTTTATTATCATTTTTTTAATTTTATACAAGGGTTTTTTATTTGGTTTAAATTTTCAGGGGTTTTAGTAATTTTAGGGAGGAGTAAACGACTTTTTCCCACCCAAATAATGACTTAGTAACACTTTTCCACCTATAGACTTTTAAAATGTCACTTTTCCACCCAAACGATACCTTTTAATGACACTTTCCCACCTACCTTGCTAATCGTCGGCCGATTCCGGCATCGTTGCGACTTCAAACTACCACAATTTTCTTCATCGATTATTACTCACCAAAACCCCTCAAACCTTACTCCTGTCGACCCTGCCAATCCCTGACAATCGAGCAATCATGGTTTACGCAACTACCCCTCGGATCCTAAGTTAAATTCCGACTAATCACGACCACACAAATCAACAATCTACCACCAAAAGACTCACTAGTCTCCCCTCTTCAAAAGCCCTAACAACGTGGACCGAGTTTGCTCTCCGTTCGTTGCCGAATCGGAAAATGTTTTTTTTTTTTGTGGGAAAGTGGTATTTTAAAAGTTTATGGGTGGAAAAATGTCATTAACCATTATCTGGGTGGGAAAAAGTCGTTAACTCTTTTAGTAGGATTAGTATGGATGCTTTGGTCAACAATTAAGTAGCTAAAAGTGGAATAATTACTTAATTAAAGATTAATTACTTAATTAGTCAAGGGAGGCCTTGCCGATTGAGAGGTAGGTCGCCCAGAGGGCCACAATTTATTTTCTTTAAAAAACCTCTTCTGCCCCCGAGGGGGATTGATGGGGGTAACGTTCCTTAAAGAGGGGAAGGGGGTTCGGGAGAAGGGGGGAACCCTTTACCTATCTTGAAGCAAAGCCGCAAGGCTTTTACCAAAAAAAAAAAAAAAAAAGAAATGAGTGCCGCTTCCCCCTTACAAAGCAAAGTAAAGCCACAAGATTTTTACCAAAGTATTGCACGATCATAGTTGAGCAAGGCTACCAAGAAGATGAAGAAATAGGCAGACAGTAAACGGAGACATGTCGAGTTTTCTATGGGATATATGATATTTGTGAAGATTTTGGCCGGTCAACACAAATCCACATGCTCACTTCAAAAGGGACTATTGCAGAAGTATGATGGCCAATTTCCTATTGTCAAGAGGGTTGGAAACATCGTTTATCAATAAGACGTAACTTTCACTCCGTTTTCCATGTGAGTTGTTTGAAGCCTTATCATGCAGACATGAAAGATCTTGACAGAAACGAGCCCAAATGAGTGCCATTTGGTGCCATTTCCGCTTACGACAAAGACATCGAGACTATTCTAGATACAAGGGTGGTTCACAGACAGAATTATGATACATTTTTTTTTCTAATAATTTTAAGGATATTTCTGAAATATTGCTTGAGACTTAATAATATCTTAAAGACAAATGAAATTAACCTGTGATAATAATATAGAATTGATTTGAAAACATTTTTTATGCATAATATCTATGCTAAGTGGATTTAAAGGTATTGACTATTAGGTAGAAATTTTTTTTCTTGAAAGTGGTATGCAACTTGGACAGCAAAAGATATGAGGTGCCATAGCAACCACAAAAACTAGAGGCCCATCTAAGATAATGTTTTATTAACTTTTTATGGAAAAAAAAATATTAGTAATTCTCATTGCAAATATCTCAGAATTAATTTTTTTAGCGTGTATATAACTGATATAGCAAAATGTAAAAATTAAAACCAGAGACCGTATTTTAACAAAATACAACATTTCATACATGAATACATATTTATTTCTGAGTAGTCTAGATGATTAAGACGAATTGAAGATAGTGTGGATATGTATCGTTTTAGTTCGATTTTCCATAAAGATTAGTCAAGGTAGACGTAAGCTGGTCCGAATACATTGATTATAAAAAAAAAAAACATTTATACTTACATAACCGTTATATATATGTTTAAGTAAAATTCAGATCTTTAAAAAATTCTGATCAAATAATCAAAACAATACAACATTTGACTATCGAACTTCCAAAATCATAAATTAATCCTCATTTAAACACACTGATTAATCAACTTCCATTAACTTTCTTGCAATCCGACCGAATTTCTCCACTGCTACCAGTCAACGGGCTGATATTTCCCATATTGATCATTGATTGAGCAAAGCTCTGAAAGAAGGCTGTTTGGCTGCTGGCAAAATTGTTCACAATGGAGACGGTGGCAGCCCCAGAAGTAGAAAATAATTCTTGGTCTGATTGCAAAAGCCCTTGATTGTTCTGCAGATTTGTAAAATAATTATTGTCAAAAGCATCTTGAGTTGTGGGATCAAGATTTGTCAAGGTTGTTCCACTGCCATTTTGTGGGCAAATTTGTTGCAGAGTTGCTAAATATGATGTGTTTAGGGTTGGATCTGGGTTGCCTGTGCCGCTGAAATTGTATAGCCTGTTGCTGAACAATCGGCATTGAGCTCGTCCAAATGTATGCCCTCCTGTATAATAGTATGGACGTCAGATTAATGTTAATATGTACCTTTAAGGCCCCTTTGGTTGAAGGTAAAATTTAATAACAGGAGTAATAATATTTAAATTACTCGAATGATAATATTTGGTTTACAAATAAAAAAATATTTCTGAAAAAAAAAACATTACAAATAGTAGTTTTGAAAGGTAAGTGAGGGGTAATTTTAATCCCATAGAGGAGGTGTTATTAAAACTTATCCCCTTTTACCTATTTTTATTCCCATTATGCCTTTAAACCTTAAAATATTTAGACAAAATTAGCATTTCATTTAATAATAATTACAAAACACCCAACCATCCTAAAATTTAATTTTTAACAAAATCAACCCCACCTAAAACTTTAATTTGTAACAAAATTACCCTCACTCAACCCAAGCCTAATATAATATTATTAATAAAAATAATATTATATTAGTAATTAAATAATAATAAAAATAATATTATATTAGTAATTAAATAATA
>WYDK02000002.1:3283048-3302673 GCA_009867345.2 Toxicodendron radicans
GAAAAAATGTGTATTGGTATTTGTTGAAATAGGGTATTGAATAGAATAGTGGTATTGTATTAAAACAAAGGCAGCCAATAGTTTCTTGTGCCTCTTATTGAAAGGTAGTTTCCACTTTCTACGCCAAGTGCAATTGTCTTGCAAAATGATATATTAGCTACACATGCAACTGGATGGGAAGACTTGGGTTATCCTCTGCCTGTTGTATATGAAATGAACTACTACAATGACTCCTGTTAAAACTCCTAATCCATGTTTCTTCTATTACTGTGATCGTGTGATTCAACTACATTTGTTTTGGTCTAATTGTTGGCCTTTCTACATTCTGATCTTTCTGATATATTCTCTACAGGCCCTTGTGGCAAGAAATGACGGTGTTTGGAGCAAAGATCATGTGGCTGCTCTTCGTAAAATTTGTCCCATTGTCAGTACTGAAATCACTGTCGAGGCCTCTGCAGCCGAGGTGGAGGGTTATGGTTCTTCAAAGCTCACTGTTGACTCTGCTGTGAAGTACCTACAGCTGGCAAATAAGCTTTTTTCTCAAGCTGAACTCTATCATTTCTGTGCTAGCATTCTAGAACTTGTTATTCCAGTGTATAAAAGCAGGAGAGCATATGGACAACTGGCTAAATGCCACACATTACTAACTAATATCTATGAATCAATCCTGGAGCAGGAATCAAGCCCAATCCCATTTACTGATGCAACATATTATAGGGTTGGATTTTATGGTGAGAAATTCGGGAAGCTGGACAGGAAGGAATATGTGTACCGAGAACCCCGTGATGTACGATTAGGTGACATAATGGAGAAACTTAGTCATATATACGAGTCCAGGATGGATGGCAATCACACTTTGCATATTATTCCAGATTCAAGACAAGTGAAGGCAGATGAATTGCAGCCTGGAGTCTGCTACCTACAGATAACTGCTGTTGACGCAGTCATGGAAGATGAAGATTTGGGGAGCAGAAGGGAAAGAATCTTCTCTCTTTCCACTGGAAGTGTCCGTGCCCGTGTCTTTGACCGGTTTTTGTTTGATACTCCATTCACAAAAAATGGTAAGACCCAAGGTGGTCTTGAAGACCAATGGAAGAGGCGAACCGTTCTCGAGACAGAAGGTTCATTCCCAGCACTGGTGAATAGGCTCTTGGTAATCAAGTCCGAATCCCTTGAATTCTCTCCTGTGGAGAACGCAATTGGGATGATTGAAACACGAACAGCTGCACTACGAAACGAGCTTGAAGAGCCTCGCAGTTCTGAAGGTGATCAACTCCCACGCCTTCAGAGTCTGCAAAGAATCCTTCAAGGCAGTGTTGCAGTTCAAGTAAGTGGGGGTGTTGTTGAATTGGTTCTCTTTACAAGTGTATCCATTCTTGTCTATAACCAAAAATTACGTGTATTCAGGTGAACAGCGGAGTTCTGAGTGTTTGCACAGCCTTCCTATCCGGCGAGCCAGCAACAAGACTACGTTCACAGGAACTGCAGCAACTCATTGCCGCTCTCCTCGAATTCATGGCTGTCTGCAAGCGTGCCATACGAGTACACTTTCGACTCATCGGAGAGGAAGACCAGGAGTTCCACACACAGCTTGTGAATGGATTTCAGTCGCTTACTGCAGAGTTATCTCATTACATCCCCGCCATTCTCTCAGAGCTATGAATGTCTCTCGGCTGCAGCAAAAATTTGTTGATAGAATTTTGTAATTTTGTATTTGCCTACGATTTGTACACATAATCCACTGATGTTAATATATGTAACCAATGTGCTTGTGTACTATTTCATCGTGATCCTAATTCATCTAGGCTATCTTTTTTGGCTTCAAAATGTAATGGTGCTGCCCTTTTCCTTTGTATGCATTCTTTTGCCCAAGCATTTGTGCTAATTGTGAACGACTGATACTGTCCAAAGTTACATTACTAGGGGAAATATGGCTTTGAAATTGGGCAACTTATTTTCATGATATATCAACAGGTGTCTGTTGTTGAAGATTCGAGTATTGACTGGTGTCATTGTTGTTGAAGATTCGGTTGACTCGAACGGGACATGGGTAAAATAGTAAATTAGTAAGGATTTAAATATGATTGCAAGATTTTCCAATTAGATTTATTATCTAAATAGAGGAAGATATATGTACTTCTATATTTCAAGAGGGAAATTGGCCTATTCTGAGTCATATTTTAGAACGTTTTGCAATTGGGTTTACAATTCAAGTTCGGAGATTTCTGTATATATATATATATATACACTAAAAAGGGTTTTTGTTATCTATGATAATTGTTATTATAATGATTGTTATAGATAAATCAATCAATTATCATTTAGTAATGCGATTGCTTCAATTCCTTAGTATAGGAGTTATGAGTGATCTTTTAAAGTGTATTTTTAGTGAATGTTAAAATCATTCAAGTTCAAAATTGTAACGATCAATAAAGCACATTAATGTAACCAAATATTTTTTTTTTTTTTTTTTAAATTTTGGTAGGTTTATGCTCTTAAGAGCACATGCTAAAACCTAAACTGAGTTATTAACAGCTAACTATCAGGTCTTTTATGACCATTTACAAAACCTTGGGGTGTTAAATGTCAGTAATTCAATTCTTAAGGGGTGCCCAAAAGGTAATAAACTTTAAAGGTGAATTCTATGTAACCCCACTTACTTTGCTACATTTTATAAAAGCCCTTTATATAAATCACTCTATATTTGCCTCCAAACCCGAACAACTCAACAGGGGGAGGTCCTTGAAACTTAAGCCCTGGATTCTCTTCAAACTCTTGCGTTTCTCTTCAGTACAGCCTCATTCAATCCAACAACTTGAGGCTTTTCAACTGAAAATAATGTTCGAAGGGCTGGTGCGCCAGCTGTTGCTGGGGTATTTAGGTCGATACGTGAAAGATATCCAGAAAGAGCAGCTGAAAATCACTCTTTGGAACGAAGAAGTTTTGTTGGAAAACGTGGACTTGATTCTTGAAGCCTTCGATTATCTCCAGTTGCCTTTTGCTCTTAAACAAGGCCGTGTTGGGAGATTGAGCATTAAAATTCCGTGGAAAAAGCTCGGCTGGGATCCCCTTATTATCACTTTGGAAGATGTTTTTGTTTCTGCATCTCAACGGGATGACCAAGAGGTAACTTTTGATACCCACTTGGGGAAATGTTATTTTGATCAGTTGTAATGAAAAGAGTCATTTTTATTTTGTCACGTTCCGCGTTATTTGTTACTGTAATAGTTAATTTATGGTATTATTTGTAGGTAGTTGTTGAATTTAGTTGTAAGTACAATGCATAAGGTAGTTTTTGGAACCCACGTTAGAAATTGTGGAGTATTGGTCTGGTAATGTTATTGGATCAGTTGTGATGAAAAAAGTTCTGATATTGTATAGTATTATTCATATTAGTTGCTTATTCACTGCTAAATGGAATGCTTAATTGTTATATAGTGCAAAAAATGGTTACATGTGGTAGTATGTTACACTTTTTGTTTTGCCAATAAAAGAGTATTATTAGCATGCGTATTTATGAACCAGAATGGTTAAATGTGATGCGAAGATGGTAATATTATCAATTATGCGCTTTAGTTAATTTTACAAATGTGACGTTTTGAGATATCGAAATCTGTTGTCGTTGGTAATGTTACTAAGATATAGCGTGTTTCTTGTATGTTTATGAAAGACATGATATTGATGTCTCTAGTTGAATGGGTTTGTACCGTTTTGAAACTTGTGGCAGTGGAGTTTGGAGGAAGTTGAAAGAAGAGAATTTGCTGGAAAAAATGCTAAACTTGCTGCTGCAGAGCTGGCAAAGTTGTCTAGGCGCGTATGTGGTGAGCTTTTGACTTCCATATTCAAGTTTCAGTAATGTCTTTGATTTCACAGAATATTGTTTAGAATGCAACTGAATCCATTGGTTATACAATTATAGTTACACTTATAATTTTCTCACCTTTGCCTTATCCATTCTCTGTTTGTATTTTCTGGAACTTACTATGATATGATGAACCTTTCTTTTCACAAATTATGGAATGCAGATGTTCTTTTATATTCATGCATACTCCACTAAACTTAACTTGAGAAATAGGTCTTCCCAAACTTGGTCTTGGTGATGATTTTGCTTGGTTAGCCTGCATGTCTAGAAATTCTAATTTTTCCTTCTTCAAGTTGTATCCTGAAACTTCATTTATCTTTTGGTTTTGTTACATGCATTCTGTTCAGAAATCAAAGAGTGTTTTTTTGTTTAAATGTTCTTGTCTATCACTGGGAAGCTATTATTCTAGTACATGATTCTGCATTATGAAAGTTATAAATTTTAGAATATAGATACTTGCGGGTAACAGAGGAAGACTTGGAAAGTCAGGGTGCAGAGGGGAGAGAGAGAGGGAGAGAGAATCACGGTCTTGAATTACTAATAGTAGGACCTGGCTATGGTCACTTGGAAATTCTGAGGGATTTTATTAGGCAGCTGTTGCCTTATAGGAACCATGAAAGCTTTGAGAAATATACTAGCTAATGGGTGCTACTTTGATAGACCATTATAAGGTTTTGCTATGAAGATTATTTAAATAAGGTCTTGCTTGTGTTTGCTGATTGTAATGGGATCATTCTTCTCCTTGTTCTGTATATACTTATTTATTTATTTTGGGCTAACATGTGGTCATCTTCTTGTGTTTGCTTGTATTCACTTTGGAGCATTTGTTGCTGATACTTGTTCTACTCTCCGCAGATAATCAGACTGGGCAATCATTTATTTCATACATCACTGCTAAGGTGACATAACTCTTAATAGCAATTTGTTATGTTAACTTGTTAAGGTTACAAAGCAAGTTGAAGGGATTTCTTTTTGCTTTATTTAAAGGGATTGGATGGTCGCGTCTTAATTTCCAGATTTTTTTTGTCATTTTGAGGGAGCTTTTGTTGTGAAGTTGTTGAAATCATGTTTATTTATTTAATTTTTTTTCTATTCATGGACTTTGGTTCAACCCTTTGTATATTAATTTTATTTTAATGAAATTATTTGGTGTATTATCAAAATGAAAGACCTATTCTCTTATGTTAATTGATTTTTGATGTGTTGTACTTGAATTTTATGATTCTTTTCTTCTGTAACTTCTCTCTTTTACTTCTAGGTTCTTGATAGCATCCAAGTTTCTATTAGAAACTTCCACATTTTGTACAGTAATATGCAACTTGACCCGGTATGTTACCTATATGCTATGTCTTTTGCTCGTTTCTCTATGCTTTTCATTTCTTCTGTTGTATTTTTGATTTATGAGATTGAATTTTGCTAAAGCTTGAAATGGAAATGAGGTTGGTATTGGATCCTTTCTTATATGATACAAGAATAGATAAAAAATACACGAGTGAGAATAAATCTCCCCTTATGAGGGCGTTAAAAACTATACAAAAAAACCCCAAAAAACTCTGTATATCTGTCTAGATTAACTATGTAGGAACCAGGAAATTACATTTTTGGGGCCTAAGTGTAATATTTAACTAATGAAGGGACCAAATATAAAATATATTTAAGAAATTGCATTGTTAAGTTTTAACGAATGGGGGTCAAAGGTAAAAAATGAAGTTTAACGGATGAAATTGATATATTTATACATAAATTTTAAGAAATTTTGAGGTAGGACAGGTCTGCCACTGCAGATTAAACAATCCCAAAAATTATATTAAAACTAGACCATTCTAGTTAAGGTGAATAGAGAAGTATGTGGAAGCTTTGGCGATGGAGTTTTTATTATGTAGAGAAGATTTTAGGTTCTCCAGGCCTCTATTGTTTTTCTTCTAGCTCTTTGAGTACCATAAAGCTGAATTTCCATATAAAGCATGCTTTCCCTGAACCTTAAAAATTACATTACATGGTCAATAAGTTTTGTTTCTTGAGTATCATGTTTCATTAATGATCTTGAGTAACAATTTATTTATTAAGAAAAAAAAACGAGCTTGAATTAGGATACATGAATGTCAAATTTTTTGTTATGTATACAGGCACAGATGATGTTCGGCTTGAAGTTTTCCAGCTTGACGATTATGAAGCAAAATATGGTTGGGTAATCTTTTCTGTTATTTCCCTGTACCCTATATATATATATATATATATTTTTTTTTTTTCTTTTCTTATTCTTTTCTTTTCTTATTTGTATTGTTATGGTTTCGGACTAGATATTATATTCTAAAGTGCACATCTTTTAGTGGCAGGGCTAGAGGGGGGCAAGTAAACAAAAGTATTGAGGTTAAAAGTTTGGAGATTTATTGTAGTACATTCCAATCAGATGCTAATTTGATGAGTTCAGACAACACTGGAGATTCCAAAGGCTGGAGCATTGTAACTGCTGAAGGTGATGAAAGCAATAAATTCAACCATATATTGAAACCATTGGATGTGTTAATATCACTTACGGTAAGCATGCTTCCACAAAAATACTGTTGCTCTTAAACTACCTAATTTTGCATATGTTCTTTTTATTTTTTTAAAGATAGTTCTTGATCATATGTTTATGCTATTATTAGCTGTTTAGCGCATTGTGAAATTCTTTACAATAGGGAGGTTGGAGTCGAAATTAAATTCTTTAATCTACAATTTATGTAAGAGCATAATGTGATTAAAGTTTTTTGATAAGAGTAAAAAAGGACCTTATTATTTGTTATAATAGCAAAAATATACTTTTTTCTGTTTTTGATTAGCAAGGCTGAAACTACCCTCATGTCATGTCCCACTATATTCTTATTTGTATATTCGTTCACACTATTTGGCTCTATAAATGTAGTTTTTATTCTAGGCTTGTCTGCTCCACAAATCAAAATAAATCTTTGAATCTACTGTTAACAACCTCAGTATGGCCAATAGTCTTTGGTTAAGAGGTTGAAGAAATCTCAGGATGGTACCAAAACGTTCTCAGAGTGTCTTCCAGAAGTGACTAAGCAATCCAACATCTCTATCGAAACTTGTCGTAACAGACAATCATGAGATCTAATGATTTACTCTAGAATAATATTAAAATCTTTGAAGCATTGGCAGTCTTAGAATAGGAAATGAAATGAGCCATTTGGAAAATCGAACTGCAATGAAGACAACAAATTATGGCCACAAACAATTCTTGGCAAATTAAAATGAAATCCATTCTCAGATTAGTTGGGAATGTAGGGGGGAGTAGACATCTTTTAGTAGCCTGGGAGCTCAGACTGCTTAGCATTTGAAAACAGCAAAGATGCAACTAGCAAATTAAGTTCAAGTAACGATTTTGGAATCAATAATTGATGTTCCTTTTTGAAGTGTCACTTTCTCTCTTCAGTATTACTAGGGTAAGAGTCCCTTGGTTGCTGCTATAAGCTGAGATTTGAATGAATTTTTGAACGTGTAACAAGGAGTAGATGAAATTCTTCTTTCTTTGTTAGTAATGAAGTTGTTACTTAATCTTTACCTCTCCTGTATGATCAAAAAAGGGTATACCTCATATTAATTATTTTTTGGTGACATAAATGTTGAGATTTTATGTTTCATGTAGAGTTATTGCCTTTTTGCTCTCTAGTTCTGCTCTTTTGCTGATTGTCTCATACAGTAATTGGTTTTTTTAGTAAGTTGTGGATTGTAGGATAAACTTGAGACGTGTTTTTATTGGGTTTTGCTTAATTTTGTTCTTTCATGTAGGTGAACAGATCAGGAAAGCTTGATGATGAACCACAGTATTCTGTCAATGCTGAGATAATTAGATTGGTTAGTTCAGATTTTGAATCGCTTTTTATCTTCCGTTTGCTTACTAAATAACTAATCAATTAATCTTACAACTTTCTATTCTATATTTTTATTTTTATTTTTATAGGTCTTGTCATTGGATGAGGTTCAGTTGCAACAAATATTTGTTCTATTAGATTACTTATGCACAAGCCGATTAAGGGAAAAGTGAGTTACATTATTATGCCATGATTAACGTTATTGCTCTATTGTTAGTTAATACTTTTATTTGGTCTGCTTTCATAGTTTTATTTTGTTATGGTTGTCAATTTCGAAGATGCCTGTTTGGGGGGGTTGATTTCGTGTGGGATAAAGTTCAATTTTAGTATCTTTATGGGATTCAGTTTCTAAACAATTTTGTGACGATTCTTTCTTTTAAATTCTTACAATTGGGAGCTAGTTTTTTTTTATGTTTGTCTTTTTCCTTTTGGGTTTTGATTGAATTGTTAAACATTGCTTATTAGTAGTGGACTGCTGCTTCACCTATTTAGCTTCATTTCTTTTGGTAATAAAATTTGCTTCCTGTTTCTTAGTAAAAGAATTGGAATTAGTTTTGCAAATTTATCATTTATATAACTGCATGATAGAGTGTAGTTGATAGCAGCTTTATATCTTTATGTGGTGTCTAGACTCCTATTTTTCCATAAGAAAATAGCATTTTTTTTTGAGATGCAAATCTTATAAAGCATCAACAATCGTAGGTCAAGGTCTTTTGTACTTTAATGATTGACTTTTTCCTCCCTTTACTAGTTTCAATTGAATCTTAACTTTGTTTATTGGATGATGTAGGTATGGACGTTATCGTCCCAGGTGTAGTCCTTTATCAAGAAAACCAGATGGTTGGAAAAAGTTGTGGTGGCAATATGCTCAGCAATCTATCTTATCAGATGTCCGTAAGAAATTGAAGAAAACTTCATGGAGATACCTTGGACAGCGACTGTAAGTTTATTCCCCATTAATTAGATTACTTTATATATAGGCATCATGCGGCATGAACGATGAGTTCTCTGTTTGATACTACTTATTCCTTAAAACAAAAATTATTTTTCTTATAAAAAAAAATTCCACTGAAGTTTGAATTTTAGTTATTTAAATAATGACCATGTTTGAGGATTGCACTATACAAATACTTAGATTCTTTCTTTCAGTTGTATAATTTAAATTGAACTTCTTTTAAAGTTTTTTTCCTGAGGCAAAAATGTTTGAGCTCTTTATCATTAACCTTTCATCAATGGTTGCTTCCTCTGTAGTAAAAGTCATTCCAGGTTTACAGATCTGGTTACAAACACACACACATCCCCACACCCCACCAACCGATAATTTACTGTGTCTTACCTATTGGAGGTAATGATTCTAACCAATGGGGCAAAAGAATTGTTGTAAAACATCAAAGAATGCTCTCACACATGCAAATCTTTGGTGGGCTTTATTATTCTTGGCTGAAATTCATTGAAACTCTAACTGTTTCCATAGCAAGCTAAAAGCTTTGAAATTTTTTGTTTTAAAAATGATAGGATGATTCTTGTAAAAGGCCTATTTAGTATCTTTTATGTTCTGCATTCCTGTAAACTGCTTGTTAGTTGGGTTCTTGTTAAAAAATAATATCAAAATGTTATTGAACTTCATGTTTGATAGCTTTTTCATGGTACCTTAAAAGCGGACAGATTTAAGCAATAGTTGTAGCATCACATATTTAATTTAATTTTGTTGCTTACATGTTTCTTTTTGTAGGAAGCTCTGGTAATATTACATGTTCCCTAATCCTATCTGTTTTAGGTTGTGAACTTTTTTTTCCCTGTTCCCAGGAATTGTCGTCGGAAATATGTTAACTTATACAAGACTAAACTTGATTGTCTTCAACAAGAACTGGTAACTTTATTTTTAATTTTTTTTTAGTGTTTACAAATGGGTGGGCTCACCAATCGGTTGACTATTTAAGATATCTGAAAGAATAATTTAATGCTGTTCAAATTTGTTGCTGCACACTCCTTCACTGCAATTTTAAGTTGCCATATTGTAGATTTTTTTATTTTTTATAATTTTTTTAAGAAGGATATTATTAATAAATGAAAATCAAATATACTTAATATCTGGTGTTTTTTACATGTCAAATAATGCCATCTGTCTGTAAGTGATCTTGACATTTGAAGTTTAATTGCTTCTGCCCTCTCTTCTTAGCAGTACATTTCCCCATTTCTTATATAAAAAGAAGAGATGTTATTTCTGTTTATTGTATGTGGAAAGTTGTGATGGTAGATTAGATAGGAAGAATTGCGTGCTAGAAGTTGGTTGAGTGGAGGAATATACAATTTACAAGATCACTGAGCCACAACAATAGCGTCTTAAAGTAACGGATAAAAACCATTTGCACATTGTGGTAACTCCTCTGCAAAGTGAAGATCTCATTATGTAGCAAGAGACAAATTGTGCGACCTGAACATGCAGTGTAAAGTCTATATGTTGTTAGGATCCCACATTGGAAGGGAAATGGTTGAGCATGTGGGTTATAAGGGCTTGGACACCCTCCCTTGGCAAGCCGGTTTTCCAAGGTGAGTTCTATCCAAGCCCATGAAAGGCCCACCGCCCAGCCCAATTGTTAATTGTTTCTATCATCCTTAATTAATTCAGGTTTCTACTTTGTTGTTTTTTCTGTTGGTTTATTTGAGATGTTGTCAGAGTTGATTAAATGTTTACCTGTTTATGTTTTGTATCTTGTGATGATCAGCCAATTGAGGAATCTGTTATTCTGGAATTGGAGCAAATGGAGAAAGATTGTGATATAGATGACATCTTAAGTTATAGATCAGCTGCTGAATGTGAGCTTCAGGTATGAATGCTTCTGATGACAGGCTAATATTCACATTTGTATACTACGATTGGATTCCGTATTCACAGTTGAAATTTATGATTATTTTAGATCAAGTATCGTATTTGACCATTTTGGTTAGGATGGCAGGTAGCATTTTTGCAACTCCATTGCATCATTGGTGTAAACACCATTTATTATGTTAATTTTTGTGTAATTGTTGTGTCCACAGGAAGTCTTATTGAACTCTTCAAATTCCAGTATGGGAATGAATGGTGGCACTTCCTCAACTGAAAAATCACGAAATGATGAGCGTTCATCCAGCAGGTCCCGTGGATGGTTGAATTGGCTGTCCCGTGGTATGCTTGGTGCTGGAGGGACGGATGATTATAGTCAATTCTCTGGGGTCGTCTCTGATGAAGTTGTAAAGGTAGCTGTCCTGTGTTGTTAATAGTTAAAGTTTCTGTTTTAGAAAAACTAATGACTGTCATTTTGTGCAGGACATTTATGAGGCAACAAAGTTCCATCCTCTGGTTTTACCCAGTGTTGACGAGGATGGAAATGATAAGTTCCACACATGTGCCATAAGGTTCAGCATAGCTCGAATTTCTGTGTCACTTTGGAGCAGGTATAGTTGGGTTGTATTCAAACTCTTTCTGGAGGGAAAATGGACCATCAATTAATCGCACAGATAATAAAATGGTTTAGAGAAGTCAATTGCTTTTTCTGAGTAGATGGTAGTATCTTTTCAGAATGAATATGGTGTATCTGTAAGGAATTTGAGGATACTTTTTTTTTTTAAAGATATTGGGAGGCAGTCTTGGTTTGAACTGGAGCTCTTTTTTCTGTGTTTATATCTTGTAGTTTTTGATATTTTGGTTGGACTTCTTGTTCATTTTCTTTGTATTGTTTTACGTTTTAATATTTTCATAAGAATTTTTTCATGTATTCCATCATTATTTAAAAAAAAAAATTAGTATCTTGAATCTGTGTAATGTCTTCACTAGATGGTAATTTATGTTGTAACACAAAATTGAAGCTTTCAGAGGATATGAAATTCAGTCTTAAGCTTCATTGTATGCTACTCAAATTTTTAATGTTCAGTAACATTTTTCTTCTTCCTACTTGCTGTATTTGACAGATGGTGGAAATACATGAATGGTAAAATTACGTTTTGTGCTTACGTTTCAGGGATTCTGGTCAAAAAATTGCCAAGCTTGTCCTTGAAGGTGCAGTTATTGATTGCAATATTTGGGAAGAGTTGGCAAATGTTATTACTGTCATCAAGTCAGCGAAGATGGTTTATCCACTTAACAGGAAAGTCATTCTACTGATGGGAGAGGTTGGTATTTTAAATTGTAATTATTTATGCATATTTAGTGAAAAGTGTTAGCGTATTTTAACAGTTCTTGCTTGTTTTAGTTTTGCTTGTTGGTGCTTTTTATTGAGGAAATGATCTTGGGATCTTTTATTAAGAAACAAACTTTTATAAAAAATGGAAATTAACCAAGAAAAAAGGTGAACAACCAGTCGACCATCAAGATAACTAAACAAAGGTCTTAATAAAAGTTGACTTAAACAGAAAAAGCATCTAACAACTGAATCTCCATTTTCTTGAATATAGAGAAGGGTTTATTTAATTTCCCCCCCATGAGATCCCTTAGTATAAAACTCATCCAATCAAGGTGTTTTTGATAATTTTGTAATGGGGTGTTTGATATTTTTAAGGTTTTTTATTTTTTTATTTTTTATATATTGTAGGGGTTTTTTTTATATGTTTTGAACGAGACGGATGAGTTCATACTAAACAATCTCATAGCAGGAGAAATGAAATAAACACTTTCTTTAAACCTTAGGACATATGATTACAAAGAAGTTAACGTTAGCCCATTCAAGTTCTCAATCTTCCTCGTGTGCTTTTTTTTTTTTAATTCTTATTCTTTTCCAACTAGATGACCTGAAAATTCCAAATCTACTGTAATTCCATCGAAATGAAGCCTTTCTACCTTCTTGGAAGCACAAAATAGTATACAATGATAAACATGAAGTCGGAACTAAAATGATCTTAGTAGCTGAATATGGGTTGTTGAAAATTTCAGTTCTCTCGTTGTCTTTAACTTTTGTGATCAGGTTTATAGGCTAATAATACATTTTGTCTTTCTCAGTCATGCAAGGAAAATGCACTTCAAAGTGAACAACCTTCTTTAAGTGTACAAGTGGATTTGTCTTCAAAGGAAGATGTTGAATTATCAGTGAAGGTACTTCTAGTGATTGCCTTTTTCTCTTTTTGGGAATAAATTAGTGCATATTGCTTTGATATTCCCTATGATTTTAAAACTAATAAACTCTGTCAATTTTTGGGTATTCTTTTGCATATTTAGAAATTATATCATTAAAGTGACTGTACTATAATTTGTATGTTCAGGTCAGGCTTCAACCACTTGAAGCTACATGTGATACAGAATTTTTACTGAACTTCGTGGAATTTTTTTCTGTATTGAAGTCTTTCAAATCTCTGCATGAAAGGGTAAGCTGTTGTATACACTCATTGAGCTTTATCTGTATTGTATTTTGCTTCTTTTGCTGTGGTATAAACTCGACTGAATTTGTTGTTGATGATTCTAAAATACTGTCAACTAGGTTTGTCCTTATATGGTGTGCCCTTTTTAACATTTTTTGTTGCCATCCTTTTTGCATATGTATTACTTTTTCTTGTTGTATGATTGTGTGGAGCATATGAACGCTTGACTTTTTTTTCTTAAAATAATACTAAAAGTTGAAAATGATGTAAAAGTTTTTGGAAGAATCAATAGTTACACTTTTGCTTGAATCACTAAGGTAAGATTTGTTTCTTTGGAGAATTATAGTTTGTTGGAGAACAGTATGTCATTTCTTGAAATTATCTATCAAGAGAAATTTTTTTCAGTAAATTTCAGCATAGAGTTCAAATATTTAACTCTTTCTAGGTGGTATTGGAGATTTTTTTTAGAGTAAATTTGGATGAATTTTGCTACAAACAATCAAACTGGGTCCATGTGGGAAGCAATTACCTTTTACATAGAATCTCTTTCTCTCTCTGGTCATTTTGACACAACAGGATATCTTCTTGGGAATATGAATGATGTTTGGTAGAATAGATAAGGAACTATAGAAAATAAGTTCTTAAATCCAAACAAATGAACCGACTACCACATCAATGTCCTGTAGTTGGGAATGCAGATATCTATCCTTGTGTGGGTAAATTGTGCAAAGCTACCTTTATGAGGTCTTGTTTAATTAGAATAATTCTAAATATCTCAATTGGTAACCCAAAGTTTCCGCTCCTAGTGATGAGTCATCCTATGTGGTATGGCTATATCATTTACCATATTAACTCATCATTTACACTTAAGAGCCACATAGAAAGACACATCACTTAGGATGTGGAATTGGGGTACTAGTTGGGTTGTATGGCATTATTCATTTAGTGTTTGGTGCATTTGTTTGAAGCATAATCACTTGCAGTGTCCATAGCTGTATTTGTTACAGAAACTTAAAGATGTGCATTAGTTTGAAGTTCATTGTCCAGTATTTTCTTTTCCAAAGGCTGGGAACAGAGTTTAGCACTTTCAAGTAGTAACAGTCAATATTTATCCTAGTGTAGGTCCTCTCATCGTTAAATGGGATCAAAGATGTCAAGGCTCGATTGTCATCAAAAGCTGGGTGAGTTTTTGTTGGATTGCATGCAGTATTCCTTTTATCAATAAGACTGTTTTTTCTGTTATGTTGTTTATAATCTGTTTCAGTTGCTATATATTGCTTATGTTTGAGTTTAATGTACATCTTTATGTGATGCAGATACATTTTATCAAGCCATAAGAATGTGATATGGGATGTTAATATCACTGGTGTTACCATAAATCTTCCTTGGAGAGATGTGATTGCAGAAGAAAGTAATCTGGTAACACCTTTACATGTTTCATTTTACTTGACTTAAAATTTGCTTCTGTATTCTATTATCATTATTGTTCTTTGTTTCTCATTTGGGATCAAGCTACTCATTACTGATACTTTTTGTTCCATTGCTCTTGGACTGTAAACTTTTAGTCTTAATGTCTGGTATTGCCAATACTATATATGTACACATTTATTTACTTCCCTATGATGTTGAAATTTTTTTATATCTATGTCTTCAGCTTGCTCAGTTAAATGTAAAAATTCTCTGGATATTGTAAAATTTTCTTGTTAATAAAATTAAAATGACCTTCATATACAATTAAGTGAATAAGGTTATCTTTCCTCTCTTGAAAAACTTGAAATAAACTTGTGTCATAGTCTGGTTGATAATAGGATAATAGTTCTCAACTACTATATGAAGGATTTAGGACATGTTTCTCTTATGAATTCCTTTTAGTAAAAGAAGCTGACCAAGAGAAACCTAGGGGCTTTTCTTAAACAGAAATGGAAACAATAATCACACTCTGTCTTCGCTGTCCTTGAATTACCCAGTGTTTAGGTGTTTTACAGCTGTCAGACATGAAGTATTCTACTGTTGTCCAACTAATCTGGATTCTGGTGATTTACTGCATGACAGCAGAAACACCTTATAATCTAGCTTCCTTTTTAATCTTGTATTGTTTCATTATTTTTTTTTTTGTAAATTTTTGGTTCCCTAGATTGTTGCTTGTGGTATTTGTAATTCAGGCTAATAGCAAT
Organism: Toxicodendron radicans; assembly: GCA_009867345.2. Taxonomy (NCBI): domain Eukaryota; kingdom Viridiplantae; phylum Streptophyta; class Magnoliopsida; order Sapindales; family Anacardiaceae; genus Toxicodendron; species Toxicodendron radicans. The sequence continues at coordinate 3,298,282 of WYDK02000002.1, forward strand.
CTGGCATGATATTTTTTAGTTTCATTGTGGTTGTCTACCAATGTCTCTTTTATGTTGACCTACTATAACATGCAGGTTTTGCAATTGGGATCTCTTCTTATAAAATCAAAATCTGATCTCGATTCTCTTACATTAAATATTGAAGAACAATCCTCTAGCCTGAAACTTTTATTAAATTGTGCTTGTTCCGAGGATTTTACAATGGGTTTCCGACTTCAGGATCTATATAATCACTTTGAGGTCAAACTAAATGATTTTGAGGTCCGCATCCTATTTTTGGTTTGTATTTTAGGTTCCATCTACACAATATAATTTCTGACTCTATAAGTTGAAATCACGCAGATAAAGCTAGGATTGCCTCATTATTCTCAGAAAGTCCCTATCTTGGAGAAATTTTGTGCTTCAATTACCTTGGCTTCTAGCATTATTCCTGATGAATCAATATTAAATCAGTTGGAGGTAGTAAAGTTTAAATTTTTATGGTGCACTATAATTTCAATGTCAGATAGATAGTTTAAGACTTCAAGTATGAGATATTGTGATTTGCTATCTAATTTACTTTTGTTGCCTTGTTCTTAATTAAAAAAATGTCACTATTCTAGTATTTGATCTTTAGATCTTGAGCATGATAAATAATGTGTAAATTGTCTCTTTCCTTATTTATATGTGTACGTTTACAAATTTTCTTTTTTTAGTGTTGCAAATTAATATTTCTCAGTTTTGGATCCTGTGTAGAAAATTCACAATATCAAATGAGGAATATAGTAGGGATACTCAATTGAGGTCAAGTTCCAAATGAAGCTTTTCTTGATATTCAGTTTCCCGCTCTTTAATGAGGAACAAGTTTTGATGATTTACAGGATACCATTTGAAGTGAGTTGATAATAGATGAGATGTCATAAGAATAAGTGTCAGTAATAAACGATATACCAATTTCCTGTTTTTAATGAAGAATAGTCAGTTAAAAGTATCATGCAGCTCAAAAACTTCTTAAGTTTTTTAAAATAAAATTATTTATGAGAATATCTAAATGAGGTTGGTGTTTTCCTTGACGGTCTTTCTTATTTATTCTTTTGGTTCAGGTAAATATTGTTGTATCACTGCTTAGTGCTCACTTGTCTCCATCTATATACGAGTCAGTTGTGTTATTGATTCTTCATCTAGATATTCTGCAATCAAGGACTGGGTCTGCGATGTTAAAGCATTCCAGTTCACCGAATATCACATTGGATCAAGTTGAGACTTCTGTTTTTGGGTTCTCTATATCTGCAACTTTGGAGTCAGTCAGTTTATACGTTGACCTTGCAAATGATGGAGAAAACAGCTCTCTTCTCATGTTTGCTCTGCAAGAATTAGATTTCTGGTTTGTGATTACATCTTAATTTTGTGCTTATTTTTTATTTTATTTTTCTATGTATACCTTCTAGCTGTTACTCTCAGTATCATACAACATTACTTGAGTTCTAGAATTTGATGCTTGTTTCTTTTAATCTTTTTTTTTCTTGATGTTGGTTTGAGGTGTGTTACTCACAATGGTTTGACTTCGCATACGTGTTTTCCTGTTGCTGCTACTTTAGGCTAATTAGGATATTTAATATCTTAATTTATGTCTCCCAGTAGAGTGTTTATATCTAAATCCCCAAATGTTTTTCTTCTTTTTCAAATTTTGTTTAGACTCTTTTTATTTTTTCCTGTGTTTTAATCTTGTTATTGGATAATAGGAATGAATAATCAACTTGTATTTTACTATGAAAACAATACATGAATTTATACACTATAGAAATTCTAAGTTAGGAAGCTAGATCAACTATACTAGGTAAATATCCTAAGCTACCAAAACTATACAATAAATTATATATGAAATGTACAACTGTAACACTCCCCCTCAAGCTGGAGCATAGATATTAATCATGTCCAGCTTGTTACAAAGATAATCAACCCGAACCCCACTTAGAGCCTTTGTGAAAATATCTCCTAGCTGTTCTCCAGTCTTCACATATCCCGTGGAGATCAACCCTTGTAATTTTTCTCGGACAAAATGATAATCGATTTCGATGTGTTTAGTTCGTTCATGGAAGACTGGATTAAATGCAATGTGAAAAGCAGCTTGGTTGTCACACCACAATTTTGCTGGAACTGAAGTTTTGAGACCTACTTCAGTTAAGAGCTGATATATTCACATTATTTCACAAATAGCTTGTGCCATAGCTCTATATTCAGACTCTGCACTAGATCGTGACACGACATTTTGTTTCTTGCTCCTCCACGGTCCAAATTTCCTCCAACAAAGACACAATAGCCAGATGTGGATCTTCTATCCACCTTGGAACATGCCCAATCTGCATCTTAGAACCCCTCAATATGAGTGTGACCATGATTGGCATACAATATACCACGTCCAGGGGCTCCTTTCAAATAACATAAAATTTTTCCAAGGCTGCCCAATGATGAATTGTTGGAGATGAAATGAACTGACTCACAACACTAACTGAATAGGCTATATCTGGATGAGTCACTTTAAGATAGTTCAACTTCCCAACTAATCTCCTATATTTCTTAGGATCTCCAAATAATTCACCATCGTTTGTAAGTTGCAGATTAGGAATCATTGGAACACTACATGGCTTTGCCCCCAATTTCCCTATCTCAGTTAATAAATCAAGCACATATTTTCTCTGAGATAGAAGTATACCTCTTTTGCTCCTCGTAACCTCAACACCCAAGAAATACTTTAACATCCCTAAGTCTTTCGTTTGGAACTGAGTGTGAAGGAAAGACTTAAGAGATGAGATGCCCACACTATCATTTTAAGTAATGACAATATCATCCACGTACACAACTAAGAGAATGATGCCAGCTTTCGACTGCCTGTAGAAAGCAGAGTGGTCAGATTTGCTTTTCAACATACCAAATTTTTCAACTGCCTGACTAAATTTCCCAAAACAAGCCTGCGGACTTTGTTTTAAACCATACAGAGATTTGTGAAGATAGCACACTTTCCCATACTCCCCTTGAGCAACAAACCTAGGAGGTTGCTCCATATACACCTCTTCCTGAAGGTCACCGTGAAGAAAAACATTTTTGATGTCGAGCTGATGTAAAGGCCAATCATAATGTTATGCCATAGAGATAAACAATCGAACAGAAGTCAATTTAGCAACAATAGAAAAAGTGTCAGAATAATCAATGCCATAGGTCTGAGCATATCTTTTGGCAACAAGCCGAACTTTCAACTGAGCAATGGACCTATCAGGATTAACCTTAACTGTGAACACCCATTTGCAGCCAATAGCCCGTTTCCCTGAAGGTAAATCCACCAATTTCCATGTACCATTGTCATGTAAGGCATTCATCTCCTCTATCATTGCATTACGCCAACCAGGGTGAGAAAGAGCTTCATGAACAGTTTTGGGAATGGTGAATCAAGAGATGCAATAAAAGAGTACAAATAAGGTGACAAATGGTTATAAGAAACAAACGAAGAAACAAGATAAGTGCACTGTCTCTTACCTTTCCGCAAGTCAATAGGAAGATCATCGTTGGAGTCTGGATCTAACGACGAAGGAGTTGGTGCCGGACATGAAGCAGGAGGAGGTGGTCGACGAGTGTAGACTATGATAGCTGCAGGTTCAGAAACAGGAGCGGGGGCATGAACAGGGGTAGGTGCACTAGCAGATTCAGGAGCTGGGCCGCATACAGGTGTGGGGGCAATAATGGTGTAAACTAACAAGTCATCGTCCTCCCCCTGATGATCCGTAACAGGAGATGGAAAATACGGTGTGTCTTTTAGAAACGTAACATCCGAGGAAACAAGATACTTAGTAAGACTGGGACAATAACATCTATATCCTTTTTTAAGACAAGAATAACCAAGAAAAATACATTTTAAGGACTTAGGATCTAATTTAGTTATAGACGGACGAACATCCCGAACATAACACGTACTACCAAATACTCCAATAGGAAATAATGACTTGTTAGGAAACATAACACTGTAAGGGGTCTCACCATGAAGGACGGAAGAAGACATACGATTGATTAGAAAACATGTTGTAGAAACCGTATCAGCCCAGAAAGGTTTAGGAACACTCATTTGAAATAATAGGGCTCGAGCAGTTTCAAGAATATGCCTGTTTTTACGTTTTGCTACTCCATTTTCAGATGGAATATCAACACAAGAAGTCTGATGAAGAATGCTATTCTGAGTCATGTAATTCTGAAAAGGAGAGGATAAATATTCCATTGCATTATCACTGCGTAAGATACGAACAGAAACATTGAATTGATTTTTAATTTCAGCACAGAAGGCACAAATATAAGAAAACAAATCAGAACGATTCTTCATTAAATATAACCAAGTCATTCGGGAGTAATCATCAACAAATGTAACAA
>WYDK02000002.1:3311103-3321304 GCA_009867345.2 Toxicodendron radicans
CATTACTCAGAGATAATCATATAATTAATTCTCTCTCCACCTCTTGCACATTCAATATTCTACTTGTTGCAGAGAGTTACTGGTTTCCATTCGCTTTAATGAACCTGGATGGCAGTGGTCTGGTAGCTTCTTACCAGATCATCTTGGTGATACTCAATTAAAATTGTGGAATTATGTTTCTGGTACGCTGAATATGATAAGGGTGGAAGTGCAGAATCCTGATGTTTCCATTAGGGATGAAAAGATTATTGGAAGGCCCGATGGGAATTCTGGGACATATTTGATTCTCTTATCAGATGACGATACTGGGTATATGCCATACAGAATTGATAATTTCTCGAAGGAGGTGGGTATTGTTTTATGTATTTAATAATGAAATTTACAATCTTCTCTTGGTTTGGTAATTCTGAGGCCTTTTGTCTCTTTGTGTGTCTGTGTATGAGTTTGAAATTTATAAATATGGTGTTATTTTAAGGTTGCAATTGCTTGTTATTTTGCTTAAGATCATGTTTTTATCTGCATATATGTATATCGAGGCGAGCAGCCAAATGTAAACATCCTTGACAGAAAAGATAAATCCTGGAATCACAAAATTTATAATGCTAAAAAGCTACTTGAATTTTGCCTGTAAATTTCCTTCTTGTATAGAATCTTTCCTGTTTTTAATGGGATTTCTGCTACTTTGTAGAGGTTACGAGTTTACCAACAAAGGTGTGAAACTTTTGATACTATTATTCAACCTTATACTTCTTGCCCTTATGCATGGGATGAACCATGTTATCCTCATCGTCTCACTGTTGAGGTATGCTAAAACTCATATATTGAAAGTTGTGGATGGTTTTGTAAATTTTAATAATGAGCTTTTGTTTGGAATTGTAAGGTTCCTGGTGAGCGAGTTGTGGGGTCATACGTGCTTGATGATCTAAAAGATTATATACCTGTTCACTTACCAGCGACGACTGAGGTACATGTGTTTACTCTTTATTCAATATGTTTATCAGCTGTAATGGTAGTTTGGAATAGATAATTTTGCATGCACATGGTGTGGTCTAGTTCTATATAAACTTCATGAGGGAAATTGACCTCACCAAAAGTTTTTGCAATTAGTGGGATGAGTATGATAAATTATAAGGTTTGCTAGCATTTGGTAGCGGCACCCTTAAATATATAATTCATGGGCTAGTCTGAACACTAGAACCTCATTCAGAAAATAAAAATATTATCATGTGTGACAAAATGTGACTTCCATGCAAGTTCACTTACTAATGAAAAGATTGGGGGAAAATTATTGGAAATGATGGTTGAAGGGAGAGGGGAGGTTGCAGATGGTCCTGTTGTATTTAATTAGTGAAAAGTTGGATATTTTTAATTTGTTTTGATTTATACATGTATCTACCTTTCTGATACATGAGTAAAATTTTACTTTAGATAATACTATTCATGCTTTATTATAATATTGCTGAAGATGTGGTCAAATTTTGAAAATGTACTTACGAAATTGGGAGAGATTTAGTCTGTATAATGACATGAAAAATACATGCATCACTTTTCGTCATGTATTCATTAGAATGTCAGTCTGTTGAAATACTCATGGCTTCACAATGTATTTATTTTCCTCTTTCTTTTTTTTTTTGGTCATTTATTTTCCTTTTGCTTCACTTAGTTAAACAAATGAAGCCACGGAAAAGATACAGAGTGAGACCTGGTTTATTTACTCTGTTATTTTCCATGCCTAAACTAAATACACTTTTATGGTTGCTAGTTAGCCTCCTAAGCTTGATTTGTTCATTTGATCTAATGACTTGGATTGAATGTTTGGTCTTCAGAAGCCTGAGAGAACATTGCTTTTATCAATCAGTGCTGAGGGAGCAACAAAGGTACTATTCTAATTCTTTCCTGCACCTCAAAAACACAATGGAATTTGCTGTAGCTAGTGATTGTTTCCATTTGTTGCAGGTGCTCAGCATTGTTGATTCAAGTTACCATATTTTGAAAGATGAGAAAAATCCTACCAACCTGCACTTCCAAGAAAAAAAGAAACAAGAGCAGAAGCAGGAGAAGTTTGCTAATTATAGTGAGAGATTTGCATTTAATATTCCATATATTGGTGTCTCCTTGATAAATTCATATCCACAGGTAGATAAAATATAAAATAGTGGTTTTGATTCTTTATCCTTTTTCTTTTCCTTTTCACTAAGCAGGTCATTTTAGTTTAGAACTTACGAGAACTTAGAAAGTGCATTTTTCATTTCTTTCTATTGTAGGAATTACTTTTTGCTTGTGCAAAGAACATAACGATTGATCTGCTTCAGAGTCTGGATCAACAAAAGCTCTTTTTTCATATCACTTTTTTACAAGTAGATAACCAGTTACACACTACCCCATATCCTGTTATTCTGTCCTTTAATCATGAACAAAGAAGCAATGTAGCTGGCCACAGAACTAAGGATGGTGGTGCAATATCAAAAACTGAACGGCTATTGCAAATTTCTTCTGAACGTACTTTTGAACCTGTACTCTACTTATCTGTTGCAAAGTGGAGGAAGAAAGATATTGCATTGGTTTCATTTGAACATATAAGTTTGAGGTGCGCTCTGCTGCATTAGATATTAATTGTTTTTCAATATTTTCTGGTGCTTATTAGATTTGTTGAATGCTTGCAGAATAGCTGATTTTTGCCTTGAACTTGAGCAAGAAGTAATATTAAGTGTGCTTGACTTTGTTAAAACTGTCTCTCCAAGGTCTCAGAGACAGAGTACAGTCTTGCCATTTTCAGATTCCACACACCGCCCTGTTACATATGAGTTGGGATCTGTAAAAGACTCTTCTGTACATGGTCAAACTTTTGAGTATGTCAAAGCAATGCAGGACCAACATTATCGAATGAGTGATCCTGCAGTTAATAAAAGTCAGAGAAGTGTTGCATTACTACCTTCAATTGTTCCAATTGGTGCTCCTTGGCAGCAAATCTACCTTTTGGCTAGAAGACAGAAGAAAATCTATGTTGAATTATTTGATTTGTCCCCTGTCAAGTTTACATTAAGGTGATTGAATAATTTGTTCATAGTAGAACTGCTATCTTGTAACTAGTTTTAATTCCCCCATGCCCTCTTCTACTTGCCCACTAACCCTGAAATGTGTATTTTACAGCTTTTCTAGCAGTCCATGGATGCTTAGAAATGGGGTTCCCACATCGGGAGAATCACTTATCCATGTAAGTGGACTAGCTTTATAGCATGATTGTCCATTACTTTAGCTCATCTTATGTTATGAACTTTGTTAACCTTATCATACTTTTAACAATGGTTATTGGCAGAGAGGTCTTATGGCTCTTGCTGATGTAGAGGGGGCACGAATTCATCTCAAAGAATTGACAATTGCACATCATATGGCTAGTTGGGAATCCATTCAAGAAATCCTTATGAGGCACTACACTCGGCAAATCCTTCATGAAATGTACAAGGTAACCATGGGGTACTTATGTAGTGGGTTTGTTTGTTCACAGGTTTTTAGTGCTTGGTTCATTATAAACAGATATCTACAGTTATCCACACCAATCATGCAGCTTGTACTTTGAAGAAAATAGGACCTATGGTGGTATCGTGACATGTGGTGATTTGAATTTGACCTGTTTCTAGTTGACAGTAAATATTTCGCCTTAAACCATAGTGCTTTTCCAAGCTTGGTGCTGGCTGGACTCTCATTGAACTCTTACCTGATTTTACTTCAGGATTCATGGAATACTTGTTCTTGTATTACACTGATCACTTCTGACATAATATTGATTAATGAATCCAAACATGTCATAGTTTGTAATTTCCTTCAGGGAGTCTGACTACACCAATCACAAATCAGCGGCTTTTCTAAATGACACAAAAGTTCACTCGTTACTTGCTCTGTATTCTCACTGTCATAATTTACAGTCTTTTCTTGCTCCTTTTAATTGTATAATTTGCAGGTATTTGGGTCTGCTGGTGTAATAGGTAATCCAATGGGATTTGCAAGGAGTTTGGGGCTCGGCATCAGAGATTTCTTATCAGTTCCTGCCAAGGGTGTGTTGCAGGTAATAAACTTTCATAACTTGATTGAAGTTTGTGCTGTTATCAGAAAGTTGAATCTATAGCTATTGCTTCTGCAGAGCCCCACAGGACTTATTGCTGGCATGGCACAAGGGACTACTAGTCTTGTGAGCAATACAGTATATGCACTAAGTGATGCTGCCACTCAATTCAGTAAAGCTGCACACAAGGTATGTCTAAAGTATGATTAAACTTGTACAAGTTAGAAGGAAATTGATTGATATTATAATGATTTTCTTCTTGTAGGGTATCGTTGCACTTACATTTGATGACCAGGCTGTTGCAAGAATGGAAAAGCAGCAAAAAGGAGTAGCTTCACACAGTAAAGGTGTGATAAGTGAAGTCTTCGAGGTACTTCACTACATTCCATAGTTCTTTTTATTTATTTGTGTTCTTCTACAAAGTTACAATCTCTATGTGAGGAGTAATTTAAAAGAGGGAGAGCCGGTTGGATGTTTTTTGTTTGAACCAAAGCATCTTAATAAATTGCTTTGTAAAAGCACTAAGAAGATGACTCATGATCTACCCTTTTTCCTTAGGCTTGTTTTTTGTAACAGATACATCACTACCTTTAATAGAATTAGTGCTTCTTGATAGTAAATAGATCTGTATATCCGTAAAATTCTTTCATATGGTGCTGATGTCTATTAATCTTATATTACTGATTGATTCCAGGGACTTACTGGTGTCCTTCAGACACCAATTAAAGAAGCTGAGAAACATGGTCTTCCTGGTCTCTTTTCAGGTAATGCACCAGAAGAAGCATTATCATCATTACCTTCATTTAATATTTCTTAACCGCGTAAGAGACCAATGAGCAAGCATACTACTTGAACTACACCATTGGAACTGTTGGCTTCCTTGTTGTCACGTTGCTTTTCTTTTTCCCTTTGCACAGGAATTGCATTAGGAGTGACTGGACTAGTGGCAAGACCAGCTGCCAGTATTCTTGAGGTTACAGGGAAAACTGCTCAAAGTATTAGAAACAGAAGTAGGCTCCACCACATAAGATCACAGCGGTATCGGATCCGGCTTCCCAGACCTCTAAGTAGAGAACTTCCGCTACGGCCTTACTCATGGGAAGAAGCAATTGGAACATCTGTACTCATGGAGGCTGATGATGGCTTGAAGTTCAAGGATGAGGTGCTTGTCATCTGCAAAGCACTTAAGCAAGCTGGTAAATTTGTGGTTCTCACGGAGAGACTGATACTTAAAGTTAGCTGTTTGAGCTTGGTGGACCTTGGGAAGCCTGAATTTCAAGGTGTGGCTATTGATCCAGAATGGGTGATAGAATCCGAAATCGGTTTGGACAGTGTAATCCACACTGACACTGATGAAGATGTGGTACACATCGTTGGAAGCAGTTCAGATGGTTTAGCAAGGCAGAACCAGCACCCGTCTAAAAGCGGAAGCAGCGGAGCAAGGACAAAATGGTGGAATAACCCTTCAACCCGCCTCCCACTTTTCCAAACGAACTTGGAATTGAAATCCAGGGAGGATGCAACAGAGTTGTTACAGATACTGTTGGCTATAATTGAGCAAGGCCAAGGAAGAGGCTGGGGCAGTGGGTATCTTTTGCATCAAAGTAATATCAGATAGAACAAAGTATATCAGAATATTGTTACTGATCATAAATAATAGCTTTTAGCAGCAAACCCACCATCCCATTCCTGGACTGAAGGAAAAGTCTTCTTTGACCTCAGCTGTTTGCTTGGTGGAGAGAGGGTGAGGGTTTCACTTGTAGAATACGATTGACCAGAACCAGCCCTCTCGGTGATACCAATTTTTCCGTGTAAATTGATCATTTGATCCCCTATTTTGTACATTTTGTACAGCATTGTTCCGTGAGTGTATTTTTGTGCAATCTTTGTACATAAGTAAGCAACAGTGTCTCAGTGTTTGCCATCCAAAGTTCCTAATTTGGAAATGGAAATTGTTTCCCCTTATTCTGTGCTTATTTACATGCATTTGTAGAGACATTATTCTTTAATCTCCAAAATGGACTGAATTTGAAAAAATTTCTATTTTGTTCATCCTTTATTACCCTTGTGCAATAATTTGGAACCTGCGGGGGATAATGTATAACACAAATTTGTACATGTTGTGTGAGGAGACAATGAAGGTTCATTCATTTATTACCCTTGTGCAATAATTTGGAACCTGCGGGTATAATGTATAACACAAATTTGTGCATGTTGTGTAAGGAGACAATGAAGGTTCGTTATATGCTTTCACTGCAAAAGATCAAACAAGGTGAGAACATTGCAATCTAACTATTCAGCAAAAGTGCATCAAGATTCCGTTTTCCTTCGGGACCCTTTGTATACCAAGATGATACATAGTCTCCATAAACAACATCACGATAACAGCGATGAGAGGATTCACTGACAAGCTCAGAAGCAGGGGAAATTTTCACTGTCTTCGCCGGGTCATGAAATGTGGCAACTGAGAGCCGCGCCTTGTTGGTGTTTGTTATGGCCCGATGTATGGCACTTATGTACTCTCCATTGGTTATAACCTGCAGCCAAAAAAGCCTGAGAGAGGGAAGCAACTGATGCAATAATACCTGACAAACTATTTGATACAAAGCAGTTTCCGAGAAATTTTCTACTAATGGGAACATTATGCGAAAACAATTTGCTTAGATTCAACTATGGCATCAAAATTATCCTCAGAAAATTATGTGCTCCAGTATTATCTGTTTGATAAGGTAAGACTAGTCAAACAATAAAATTTCCAAATCATGTCTATTACCATAAATTTACTCAAAACTGATCAAATGCAGAGGATTGGAAAGCGGCAATGTGATAGGACTTCCTGTTCATGTTATTATCATCCACAAAAAGTAATTATGCTAGATATAAGCATCAGAAGCTTTTTTTTGCTGAAACAATGACCTGACACCCTAGCAAGGCAGAAGATTTAATTTACAAAACTAACCAACAAATTAAACACCAAAATATAAGTTCTTCACGAGTTATGCATAATCTGATTTAAACAAGAGCAAAATGAGCACATTACCCCTGAATTGACAAAGACAAAATCTGCATTCAACTCAACACAGTTGTTTCCTAATCCTCATACTATGAACATTGACATATCTCTTTACCATTTTCTATCACTTTTGGAAAAGAGATTTATAATGAAAACAGGACAAAACACAGAAAAACAACCTGTTATTCCTAAACAATTTGTTAAAGATTTGTTGGCAATAAATTGATTTCACTGTTTTGAATTCATGTCATATGTCTTTACTAAAGTTGTGATTCATTGCACAAACAGCTCTAGTTTAACTCGTTTTCCTAACACCTTCATAAGAAAGAAAAAGCTACCTAAACCAAATGTAAGCTCTGGGTTCTAGCTAGTTCAGATTTTTGAATCTTTTAAACATGACTCATTTTCCGAAAACCTTCATAACAAAGAAAGATACTTAAACCAATTATAAATCGCTGCAACAATTTGTTAAATATTTATAGGCAATAGATTGATTTCACTTTTCTAAATTCATTTCGTTACTATGGTAGTGTGATTCATTGCAAAAACAGCACTAATTTAACTCATTTTCCTAACATCTTTCCATAACAAAGAAAAAACTACCTAAACCAAATGTAAACTATGGATTCTAGCTAGTTCAGATTTCTGAATCTTTTAAACATTACTGATTTTCCGAACAGCTTTGAAACAAAGAAAGCTAATTAACCCTTTGTAAATTGCAGGTACTAGCTAATTCAGCTGTTTGGATCTCTTCAGGATAACATAATTTCCGAGAATCTTCATAAACAAAGAAAGCTAGTTAAACTAAAACCAAAAGAAAATTGAAACTATGGATAGTAGCTAGCTCAGATGCTTGAATCTCTCTTCAGGACTGACATTTTTCGAATAACTTCATAACAAAGATAAATAGTCAAACCAAATGTAGACCATAAACTACAAATTCTAGTCAGTTCAGCTGATTGAATCTTGGGATTGTATTTGTACTCCGCGGAATTAAATTTTTAAGTTCGAAATATAAATTAAACGAACGCTTTGCTTGAAAATGTAAATCAATACCTGAGTTTGATCTGACAAAACGACAACAATGGCATCATCCAAAGGCTCAACAGTCACCCACTCTCCATCTTTCAAAACCTGCAACCCTCCAACATCATCCTGAACCAACAGCGTTATAACACCCATATCAGAATGTGACTGCAACCCAAGTGTCAGCTCCGGCTGCGGACACGCCGGATAATAACTAACCGTTATATTCTGGTAAAATTCACCCACCAAATCCATAAAAAAATCCCTTTTCAACCCTAAACTTTCCGAAATCAAACCCAAAACCCTCTCCGCCAAAGCATTCATTTGGTTACTGTACTCCTCCACCGTTCGCCGGTAATCGGACGGGGACTCTGGCCAGTTACGTGGGTTGCGGCGGGATAAGGGTAATGTGTGGTGGTCAAAGTAGTCTCTCCAGTCTAAGACGGTGTCGATTTTGCTGACTAACATTTTGCTGCCATAACCCTCGGAGGCGGCGGAGGTGAGGTCGCAGGAGTACTTGAGCTTGTCGGGCATGGGGGTTTCTTCGAAGAAGGAGCGGCCGAGACGCCGCATACGGCGGAGAAGTTCGAGAGGGACGCTGTGGTTGGTGACGTGGAATGCGCCCCATTCTCTGCAGGCACCGCGAAGTGCGCCGCGGAGGGAGTTGACGGGGGTGGATAAATCAATGACGGGGATGTTGAGAGAGGGGTTTTGAGTGGTGGGTCGGTCGTGAAGAGGCTGAATGTATAGAGCAGGGACGTGGGGGAGTTTAGATTCCGCTAGGTTTTGAACTCTTGTCGCTGCTTCCATGGTGATCCGATTGTTGATGATGATGACGAAAACGACAACAAAATAAATCAGCTATGTTTGTCAACTTCAGGGGTAATCTTTCACTTTTTCGAAACTGTAGGGTGTTATTAATATTTTTGACCCTCTGGGGTTAAAATGATGTTTCAAACCTCAGGGGTGTTCTTTGTAAAGTAATAGTTTCTACTTTCTAGACCTTGGAGATGTTAAATTAGGGTTTTGATTCTTTGTAATTGAATAAATCTTAAATTTAGAAGATGTATCATGTATGTGCTATAAGGTTATTATATCCGTCTGAAGTTCCCAAAATTTATATATCTATATACCAATAAAATGTGTGTATCTTTGTTTTATTTCAACTAAAAGTTAGGTAATTGATTTAGAAGTTTTAGTCGTAATGAACACAAATGAAAGATAGATTATTGGATAGATAGATTCAACCCATTTAGTAAATTCTCTAGTATGCTATAGAACACAGTTTTAAAACCCGACCAGGCCAGTTCGATCGGTCGAACCAAGAACCAAGACCTTCTCCAGGTCGGGTCAATTGTTTAAAAAAAACCCTAACCTAATCATCGGCCACTTTCGACGCCCCCTGCCCCCTCCCACCCACCCTTACCCTCACCTGACCACTGCATACCCCCTAGTGGGCCGCGCATGTTGCTCCAACTATGACAAGCCCCATTTCCAAGCATTGTTGCTCTGCCTAAACCCTAAACTCGAGCTCAATGCGCGACGGTGGCGGTTCACAACGAGGCATCGCCCACTTGAAAGACACTAGGGAGTACCTTGTTGCGCCCCCATCACAATCGCACAACACTAGCCTTACGCAACCTCCCCGCCCGAGCCCAACGTCCCAATCCCTTTCTCCTTGGTATGTTGTCGCCGCCAACCAGTTGACCGTCAATTTGCATTTGGCCAAATCACAGAGGTGTGTTTACTGGATTTCAAACCTATAGGGATTAATGTTATTTATCAGGGGTGTGTTTATTAGATTTCAAACTGTTTGATACACTTGTTCGACCGACCGACCGATCAACCCGAAAACCAGCCCCTTGATTGGGTCAAGGGGCTGGTCGGGTTTAAAAACATTTGTTATAGAGCATCCATGCATAGCAAATGATATACTGGGACAATATTCAATAGCATAAACATAGATTGATAGTACATGTCATGATTGAATAAGTACATGAACACATAATTTTATCGAAGAATTTTTTATAATGCATTGTGTTCCATGTCATGTGAGACAAAGGTTGGTGAAAAAGTTAAAAGAACATGTCGAATCTCTTTCA
>WYDK02000002.1:3364345-3402530 GCA_009867345.2 Toxicodendron radicans
CTAAATCATTCAAACATAAATCATAAACAATTAAAACAGAATAACATAAACAATTCCAATAAAATTGAGAATAAGAACAACGTTACTGAAGTTAAGTTATACCAATGACATGAATTTAGGCTTCAAAATCCCCTTGAACTGAAGAAGAAAGATTAGCCGCAAATATTAACGTAGAAATCTAAAAAACCTAAAAACTTTTGTTGTTTTCCCTCCTTCTTTTAACCTAAACACTCATATATAAATAGCATGTTTTTCCTCAAATCTACCCTAGGAAAAACGGAAATTACTTCCCTAGACCTTTCCTAAATGATAGATCAGATATGGAAAATAGAATTCGTTCTCCAGCTTGCATCAGGATTCTCACAATGGAAAAGAACTTTTATGGGCTTGGTCACTTCATAAAAGTTGTATTCCCAGATGTGTAGATAAATTTGGGCTTTTGAATCATCTGCTTTCGATATCTGAAGCTCTGGTTAGGCCCATTCGAAGACTTGATACTCAGCCAGGAAATCCTTCTGCAAACAGGACTCTAGGTCTGGTTTTGTAACAACTAATGAGAGCACAAACGAACTCGGATTCTCGTCCAAAATACCTTCCTGGAAAGCTTGATTTGTCTACTTTACTTTTTCTGAAGAACACTTTTGCAATTGAGAACTCTGACTCCATGAAAAACCTGAAAAACGCAGCATCGGTCAGAATTACAAAAATCTGGAATTTCCTAATCTTTTCTTAATTATTTCATAAAGTCTATCCAAATATGTCAAACTTACAAAATAAACTCTAATCAACTTAATTAGGCATAAAACATAACAAAAAACATAATATGAAAGGAATAAAAATATATAAATTAGACTCTTATCACTATCTCTGGGGCAAAACCATGCACAAACTTGTCTCTCCTCAACTGTGGGGTACTGGCTATGCCTGGTGCAAATCTGGCTAAGGCATTGAATCGGACAGAATATTCCTTCACTGTACTAGTCCCCTGACGAAGACTGATAAACTCTTGAGTCTTCGCATACATACTATCAGCGGTCCGATACTCTGCCTCAAAAAGCTATCTAAAATCTCTCCATGTCATGGTGGTGACGTCATGAGTCTCCTCCATCAACTCCCACCAAATTCGGGCATCTCCCTTGAGCAAGAAACTAGCATACCGAAGCATCTCCTGATCTATCCTAGGAAATAAACCTATGGTACGCTCCACTGTTCTAATCCATTATTCTGCAGCCACTGGATCACTAGTACCCCTAAACTCTGGTGGCTGATGCTGACCGGGAAGTCTATATATCGGATCCATACGTCCAGACACTACAAGGGGAACAACTCTCTCTCTAACCTCACCAAGGTTCGGTGTAACCCTCGGTCTCCCTGGTGCACGCCTCTCTCTATCCTCGCCCTGAACACTTCTCTCTCTGTCCTCTCTCAAAGCCTGATGTATCAATTCATGAACTCTAGCCTCATCTAAAGCAAGCGGAGTGGATCCTGACGGGTTGGAAGACTCACCTGCATTCTGAACACCTTTTCCCCTATCACTGTTGGATCGAGTGTTACGCCTCATCTAAACACACGTAACAACATCACCATTAGAAACTAACTGAAAGCAGGTATATAAGAAAATAACTTACATCGACCAGTACGGTATGTCGATACGGCGAGGAGGGGCACACTGTTTTCCCAAAACCATGCTTTGATACCAAAAATGTAATAACTCTATACTTACTAGCTTACTAGATAGAAAATAATGCTATCAGCGTGAAATATGCACAGTGTAAAACTCATATAAAATAAAAATATGCGCGCACGGCTTTTACTTTTACTAATAAAATCATATATACATTGTACATATTCAAAATACTGCTACATCACAAAAAAAAAAAAAAAAAAAAAAAACTGCTTTTATGTACATAACAAAACTATGGGCATGTGAACAATGGCCCGCCTCTCCCTCGCACATCAACTATCCGCTCCTGTCACGATCACCTGTTACCTTCAAAATGTTGAAATTAACGGTGTGAGCACTAGTTGCTCAGTAAGTAAATCTACTAAACCTTTAAAACCCTCGTTGAACTAAGTAACTTCAACATAATAACTAATGGCTTTTCTTCCTTTTCTTTCTCTTTTCCCATTCTATTCTTAATTCTTTCTTTATTGTCTAGGCATGCTTTCATAACTCAAAACTGAAGAATGCATGCAATGGGAAAATAAAGGGCATTTCTATTCTATTGCCATAAAAGGAAAAACTTATTCTTGCTTTTCTTTTCTAACTCATACACATGTCATACCATCACTACTAATATTTACAGCACTATGTAAATAAGTATGCATGTGAAATCTATGAATGCATGACATAAAAATCGATTTATGCATTACAAGAGAGACTACTGATGCAAGATAAAAAGAAATATTCTTTCTTTTCTTTCTACTATTTTTTGCTAATTCTCTTTTCTCACTTTTTATCTTTCTTCTACTATCTCATTCTTTCTTTCTTTCTTTCTTTCTTTCTTTCTTTCTTTCTTTCTCATGCCGATCGGACTAGGTCGATGTACGGATTAAGAATATTTGGCCATGTGAGCAACGAACAGTTCTCATCCACATGTACCACTAACGAGCTATGCGAATTTAATTCTTTTCTTGCAAAAGTCATGGTTATACATGTGGGCACTAGGTCGTCACTAAACTAACGCAACAACGCTCACAGATTCACGTCTCAACAACCTTCTCTAGACATTCTTAATAACTCTAATAAATATAAGAATGTCATAATGCATCTAGAACATGCATTCTACTGCTCTAAACATTCTTCACAATGCTACTAAATGTAAGAATGTTATAATGCATCTAAAACATGCATTCAATTCTCTTTCTTTTCTCATAGGTTATCAAATACTCATGCATAGTCTTTGACAACACATATGCATTATTCATGCATGAAACTCTAACCATGCAATGATATATGCAATTTCTCTCTTTAACTCAACTAGTTCATAGCCTTTTCTTCTCACTTGTACCAATCTACTAAGGTACTAAAATGAATATGAATATAAATATAAATTCTTCTCTTTTATTAGTGACCTCTTTTCTTATTTCTTCATGCATTTATTTTCTTGTATGACTTAAACACATGCAAATGCACATGAACACTTCACTAATTCAACAAGTCAACACAACTCAACTTCAAGGTCTCATTCTTACTACTTTGGTCAAAACATCAACAACACTTCCCAACAATAGCAATTGAACATCACAATGTCATCATAAACATAAATATACTATCAATTGCATAAAATAAAAGCTTTAGGGAAAACATTAAGCCTTAGCCGAATTTTCTACATTTTATCAACATTGAGATTCAAACTAGAAACTCTCTGTTCTGGTCCATTATCACTATTTTTTTCACAGAATTGGTTCTCGGTCTAAACATAAAAATTATAGGGATGTGTCTTAGCTTTCTAATGCATCATGAATCGCCTCATTCTAATTTATACAACTCAAGTTATGGTCAGAATACAGAAGGGGGTTGGAGCAGCCCTTTAATCCACCAATTCCGAATTTCACTATGTATATGCCCATCACAATTTTTCAACTCTTTATACATTCAATCACATATTCAGGCTACTCACAACCTTCATAACATACTATTACCATCAATTGACAACAAACTCATCTCAATCTCAATATATAACACAAGCATAATTCTTCAAAACTTTCTTAACATAGCAGAACAATCCATCTCATGATTTACGTACCTTGTCTAGCTTCACTTTAAGCCAAATACTTGCTTGAATCCAACTAATCTTCTTCTTCAATCTAAGAACATTAAACCCATATGAGATCTCAAAAATTACTCAATGAAAATAAAAGAAAAAGGCTTACTCATACCTTTAATGATTCTCTTACTTTGATTTCACGTCAAATCCTTTAAAATTGCTTGGAAAATTGAAGAATTTTGGAGGGAGAAAACTTGGAAAAATCGGCCATGGAGGAGGAAGAAGAAAATTATTCAATCAAATGAAATATCTCACTTTATATATTAAAAACTTTTTCAAAAATTCTCATTTTGTCTTTTGGTGAAATTTACCATTTTGCCACTCAAGCAATTACATAAATACCCTTAGTATAAATATAATTTTCACCTTAATAGCTTTCATTTGAATCTCCACTATTTCTCCTAATTCTTTATGAAAAGACCATTTTGCCCTTGGTGAAGTTTTGGTATATTTTCAAACAATTCTTTTAAGGAAATTTCAAGGGAATAATTCTAAGTATATGGACATAGAAAACACGTAAGTAGATGTATTTTAACTCGAGTATTACATTATTTACCTTAAATAAAACTCTCGTAATCATTACTCAATGTACCCCTCACAAATCCTTTTAAAGGGGTTAGCAATTTCAGAGAGGAAAAACTTATTTTTGTATTCAAAACATTAATAAGAAAACAACAGACATAACCTTGAGAGTCAATTTACCAAACCATTTTAAAAATCATTCTTCTCATCATTTTTTTTATCTGATTGATTATCTTTCATGCGATCACCTTATCCGATTCCGTCAAAATTAATCGATTATTTCTAATTATTCCGAATTTTCATAACAACTATCAATGATCATGCAGTGTGACGATGAAACTTTGTTATATTTATTATAAATATTATTTAAAGAGCATGGCGAATAGGAATTTGCATAAGCAATTATTTTGTTTGTCGAGAAGATTGTAGAATACAAGGGAAGGGTCGGTATTACACGAGACCCACACGTTCCAATACGCCTTTGCTTGGCTTTATAGTTAATCATATTCAGTCGCTGGAGGTAATCTAATTTTTTGTTTTGGATCCATGGCTCTCAATCCCCAACTGTTTCCCCATGGGATGCCAGTGCCCTTCGTCAATGAGCTATTCGTTCTCGCTAGAGATGGCGTGGAGTTTAATGTCGATAAGATTCCCGGGTTTGTTCCTTAAATCGCTATTATTATTATTATTATTTATCTTCATCTCTAATTCTTTTTTGTGGACAATTTTATCATAGATCAAAGGAAATTAGGGTTATGGAAGATTACAACAGCCTAACATTAATTATATGTGGATTTAGGGCTCTTTTAACTTAATCCATTCTAAAGAGAAGTTGTTATAGTGTTTGGTAAAAAATTTATTTTCTTTTACTTGCTGTGCGTTTGAAAAGCTGTATATTTGCGTTTGGTAAATTTGATTTTATACTTGTTGGTTAGGCTTATTGAATATTGATGTCTTGGGCATTGAAAAGCTAGTGTGTTCTTGGACATGATGCATTGTTTGGACTTATAAGAATAAGGAAATATAATGGAAAATCAAGAAAATGAAATCTTTATAGTGATAATAAGTACCGAGAAGCTTTTATGATGTAGATGCATTGTCTTAGCAATTTACCCTACTCTTGCCTTGTGTTTTCAGAGCTCATGGGGGCAACGTAAAAGCGAAGGGGATAATTTACTTGTCAAATATTCGCCTGGTCTTTGTTGCTAGTAAACCTGTTGGAAACTTTGTTGCCTTTGATATGCCCCTGGTACGTGATTAAGCCGTGTACTGCTTTCTTGCTTAAATCTTGCTTTTTGATTCTTCTGAATTTCACTTAAGGGATTGACACAATTTTTACAGACTTTAATATTATAGCCCGCCCTTTTTTATTTTTTTCCTCGAGTCAGGTGCTGGTTAGTATCCTGCATCTGCGTCTTAAGAGTTTCTAGTGCTACTAAATCTCTAAAATTTCTTATCTGGTATCATAGCGCTTTCCACAAATGATTATATGATACACTCGTCATGTATACATTTTATAATTTAGCCATATTTAATAAAAGGTGACTGGGATTTATCATATGGAATTGGTGTGCAAGTGATTGTATGAATGCTTAAGCTGTGAACAACTCTCTCCATACCTTGAATCATGAGTACACCAATGGATTGCAATGATAATGAAGTGAAAGTGGGATTAGACAAGGAGTGATTTAGCAACTCATAAAAGAGATAAGTTTGTTATGATTGTGACTGGTTCTCTAGGAAATTTTTGGTGCAAATTCTGGAAGAAGTGCATTAACTAGTATATGCAAGCTACTAAAGATATTATATTCCACAACTTTCCTTGAATGTATTTTGTATTTGTGCCATTGTGGGTCTCCCTCTAGAATTTGTGTTCAGCCTTGTGAGTATATATCTTTTAGGTATAAATCTTGTGAGGCACAGTTTTCTCTAATAGCTTGAATTGTGTGTCCCCAGACCTTTCCTGCTCTTCATCTTTTCACTTTTGACATCACTGTATATCATCTCTAAATTTATTTATTTTTAGTTAGCGTGACAATTCTTTACCAGGGGAAAGAGGGATAGAAGAGAAGGGGTTTGGGGAGGGGGGTTGGCCAATCAGTGGGGTAAGTAATTTGATGTAATGCATCTATGACCACTTTACTAATTTTTAAGCTGGTCTATTGACAGCTCTACATCCATGGTGAGAGTTTTAACCAGCCAATATTTCAATGCAACAATATTTCTGGTCTTGTGGAGCCTGTAAGTATACCATCAAGAGACTTCTTGTTCTTACTATTTTTATTTTATTAGATACTGATTATTGCATATTTAAATCACAGGTGGTCCCAGAAAATGAGCATAGGGCTCTATACTCCACCCATTCTTTCAAGATTTTGTTTAAGGAAGGGGGTTGTGGTACCTTCATTCCACTTTTTCTCAATTTGATCTCATCAGTTAGACAGTATAATCCACAAACAAATATGGCAGCAGAACATCGTGTAGATCCTTTGCAAGCATCACAAACTCCAGTTGATGAAATGATGAGACATGCGTAAGTTGCATATTTAGCTATATGATTTAGTGGTGAAGACAATTTTATGAAGGGTTTGTCAGTTAAAATCTCATTTGTTTGCTTTCTTGCAGATATGTTGATCCGAATGATCCAACAAGAATCTTCTTGCAGCAGCCCATTCCAGATTCTCAACTTAGACGTCGCACCTACCAGTCCCGCACAGTTGAAAACTCCATCTGATTTTAATGTTGCAATTGCAGAATGTGATACTATTTTTAAGCGAATTAAGTCGTGTATTTTACATTGTGTGTAGTTTGAGTACATAATAAACACACTTATATAGGTGTTGTATTGCAATAAATATCTGCTTTTAAGTAAGCTCCTATTTTTTTTCCGATCTTAGTACTTGACACAATCAAGTCAACTGTCAACATGCTCGGAGCAAACAACATAGGCATGCTCCACTCTTTTTAGAAGCTTCCAGTAATGACATCATAGGACTCCCAGGTGACTTCAAAAGGTCGCAGATCTGCCACTGAATCAGAACCTCTTTGGACCCATTGGGAAGAGTGCGAGTAAAGAGAACTCTTTCTGGTTGGACAATGAGCTCCATGTCCTCAAGGGCAGGTAGGGGCTGAATGGGAACTTAAGTGTGGAGGTTGCGTTTGAGTTGGAAGACATGAAAAACAGAATGGACTAGAGCCGTAGCAGGTAAATCAAGTTTGTTGGTCACTTCACCACTTCGTTCTATCACAGTAAAAGGCCCATAAAACCTGGGACTTAATTTCTCATTGTGTCTCCTGGCAACTTATTTGTAAGGCCTAATATTGGGAGGTTGGGTGCCTTCCTTCAACACGATGGCATGATCTTGTCGCCTGCTAGGGGGTAGAAACAGTAGGCTGCTCAAAAAAGGATTGAAAATCATCCAACAAAGCTGCTATCTGAGGGTTTAATGGTGTATTAATTTGTTCTCCCTGTTGCACTATAGAGCAAGGTTCAACCAAGAATCCAGTACCAACTCCTTGTAATGACCTAAGCATAGCTTGCAGTGAAACTACAGTCTTAACCGGTGAAGAATCCCCTTATAATGTGACCCGTTTACCATCAACCTCAAACTTCATAGTCAGATACTTCCAATTGTAACAAACATCTCCCAATGAACTAAGCCACACAATGCGTAAAACAAAATCAGCACCTCCTAATTCAAACAGAAAAAAATCATGTTGAATAGTAATCTCCTGCGTCGCTAATCCTAGGTTTCGGCAGATCCCTTCACTTTTCACCGTAAACCCATTTTCAATCATTACCCCAAAAGAACGAGTCCTATCCACTGCTAACCTCATTCTATACATCAATTCCTAAGAAATAAAATTGTGGGATGCCCCACTGTCAACCAACACTATCACTTCCTCATTCCCGATGTTCCCTTTTAGCTTAAGAGTCTTATCTGATGTAATACCCACTATTGAATTCATAAAAAGAGTCATAGGATTACCTTCAGTAGTTGGTTCCTCAGTGTTGTCGGTTGTTTTTGTTTCCTAGTCCGAAATTGCATCGTGGCTAACAATATCTGGAGGGATTTGCTTCGACATGTGTAATTTGGCCCAAACTTTTTGTCACATTGGAAACACCAACCCTTCTCCCTCTTGAGTTGTAGTTCAGCGTCAGATAATCGCCTGAAATGTGTCGATGATGTCTCAGTTGATTTTTTTTTTCTGTCGAAAGATCGTGGTTGACTTCCCAAGTTTTGATTTGAATTTTTGTTTTGATTAGGCAACCAATTGGATTGAACTTGATCTGGGTTGAGAACTTTGGTGTAATTGTCCACTCGCCCTGATTGGGCCTTGAATCCCCTTAACTTTGACTTATCCATGATCCAATTCCTCTCCTTAATTCGATGGGCCTGGCCTATTAGTTCAATAAGGGAGTGGGCCTAGTTAAACGCAAGTTTGCTCGGATCTCTTCTCTGAACCCATAAGAAAAGGTGCCTATCAACACATCTTCCCCAATATCACTCAAGGGAGCAGCGTGCAATTCAATTTGCTCCCTGAACTCCGTCACGGTGCCAGTCTGTTTCAGCACCACCAATGCCTCGTACACCGATCCCTTATAAGCGGGCCGAAATCTATCGATCAACGCTGATGTGAAAGCCCCCCAATTCTGAAAATGAGATCTCCAGTCCACCCATTGATACCGATTGAGAGCTCGCCTTTCCATGCAAACAGTAGCGACTTCCACCTTCTCCTCATCCTCCTCCGCAAATCGATTTATATTGAAGTATCAATCTACCCTAAATGCCCACTCAATCGGATCCTCACCATTGAAAACAAGCAACTCGAGCTTCCTGATCTTACAATCCTCCTTACTTAACTCACTGGTTCTTGAATTTCCAAACCCATTGCTATCTTCGTGAAGATTCTCTGATGTTCCCAGGTTGTTCTTCTCCCGATTTCTGTTATCTTCCCTCTCATCCTTCAACCTCATCCATTCTTGGAGTTCAATGAGATACTCTTTGATGCTTCCTATATCCTCTTTTACGCTACCTATATCCTTTTCTAATCTCTCTAATCTACCCTTCATTCTCTTATTCACCATTACCCACAACCTCGCTCTGATAGCAGTTGATAGGAACCCAACAACTCAACCACAAATCAACACCAATTAATCCAATCACGAGAAGAAGACAGAATTAAACTGGAATACTTTTGTATTATATTGAATGAAAATTAAGCAAGGACTGACTCTATGAACAAGTAATTGAAAAGAAGAAGGATTAATGGAGAAACAAGGATAAATCGAGCAATTCGAGGAGCTAGAGACCTCCCTGACCAATTCCTTCTCAAAACATGAATACAAACTCTGCCCATAATATATACCCGAATTTCTATTCTAAATTTCTCAAGATTGAGCCAAGTAGCTGATACCCTTAACCAACTAATAGCTAAAAAGACTAAATTACCCCCTTCTTCTAAAAGACTAATAACCCCCTTCTTCCTTTCTTCTTTGTAGACTTGTGTGATGGGTGGTGCTCTATCAATATCGAGCATTGAGATTGAGAAAACCACTAGATTCAACATACAAATACTGCAGGTATGAGTCACTCCCACGATTTAGAAAGGTTTAGTTGTGTGAGTGCTCTTTGGTATATGCAGCAAGATAAGAATGTGGAGTATTATCAGCATACTGCTTATGGAAAATGGTAGAGACATAAAATACCACCAAATCCTGCGATTTTGACTGGCACAGAGTGCAATCAATGCAGTTCATATTCATGCACACCCTTGTTAATTAGATGCATCTTCTCTGCCATAACTAATAAGCATTCCATAATTTAGTAGGATAAACGATGAATGTTCCTTCTCTGCCATAACTGATAAGCAGTCATATGGAATGAATCATAACCTATTGGTGTTTTATGCCACACAAAGTGCCTCCTGACTTGGCAAAGATTATGGTACATGCTCAGATACATTTTTCTTGATATGGACAACAGCTTCTCCTTCAAAAATGCAATTTCTCCATGGTTGATGACAACAGAAAATTTGCTCCAGTCCAAGACATCCCCGAATGGAAGGTCATAATAATTGGAGAGTATAACAGGAATACACCCGTATTGTATAGCATCGCTGACCCTCGCTGTGTTGACTTCATAACCTCTAACATGGAGACAGTATTTGCTCCTCTTAAAGCCTTCCTCATAAGGAAAAGGACTCTTAGGGAATATGTCCATAGAAGTATCATTTCCCCATAAAGATATTAGTTCTTGGCGAACACGAGAGTTTTGTATTCGTCCAGCAAAGTATACAAGTCTATGCCTGCAGTAGACAGACAAGTGAAGTGAATGAGTGATGCTAAATGATCTCTAAGCTTGCAAAAGATAGTTGATCAGTGGTAAGTTCAGTGAAAGAAGTATTTGTTAGAGTAAATGGAATGCTAATTTCGTATTATAGACTCAATAGAGAAATTGTCAATTCATAAGTAACATAAAATCCAGAAAAACAGATGCCTCAACTACTCTCTTAACCTTAGTATTAGAATAGATTGAAACAGGGCAAATGAAGAGGACAAACATTTGGGAATTTTTTAAAAGCATCAGTAACAACCAATTTGATAGTTATATGACAGCTTTTTTGTTAGGGATAGACAATGATCATTATTTTTTGAGTGAATTAGAAAGTTCTTTTTATACACAAATTTGCTATAATACTATGTTAAGTAACCATATATGATTGTTGATGCTATCTTAATTTAAACAACTATTTTGACCCGAAAGCTTAGTAAGAGTGTACCAATCTTTTACCTGGCATGAGGAGGATTCAATGGCACACGATCGGAGCGAGGCCAGACTTGAGGAAGAGCCACATCTTTGTGGAATACATAAAACTTTTGGAAGTAACTAGAAGAGCAAGTAACCTGAACCGCATTGTTATGCAATTCCGCATTTCTGGAAGCAACCTCTCGTCCCACAGAATGACAGTACACATAGAAATGGTCAGCACCTCCCGACGCATTCCAGAATGGGAACTTTTTGCTTATGCTGCCAATGTATTGGGCTACAAATTCAGCAATAGAAGCCTCCGACCGGACTCGAGGGTCGTTTCTCAAGTTGTTGACGGAGAAAGGGAAGAAGAAGAAATGGGCATGTTGAGGAGTGGTTGTGATTAGAGAACTATGAAGAAGGGCAATTTTAAACATGTGTTCACTCAAGTAATTTCCCAATTTTGGATTTAAGGGGTTTGTGTGGGGAACAAAAATTCCAGCAAATGGGTCCTTGGTGATGTTGCTGTTGTAGACATGAGGGTATATATAGATCTTGAAATTGCTCATCATTTCCTGAAAATCAGCAACAAATAGTTTCCAATTGTGATAAGGGCCCGATTGAACTTCCACTGTGATGTTTGCCTTAGTATTTATAATTGGTCCTGGTGCTTTTGAAGAAGAAAAATTATGAGAATGGGGTTGAGTTGATATAAGAGACGGATGTAATTGAAGGGGTTTGGGGGGATTGTAGGCCAATGCCATGAGAACTAGCACCATCACCATCACCGCCAGTAGCCGCCATAGATAATGCACATGAAGGGGTTGGTTTGTCTTTCTCTTCTTCTTATTCTCCATGGTAGCTAGAGAAGGAAATGGAAGCTTTTCTGCAAGATTTATGCAACTTCGAAAGTAGATGTACATGAAAGATTGATGATGATGGGAAATTGTATATCGGATTCAAATGAAAGGAAAGCAAAAGCTTAGGGGTCATTTGTAATTAAAAGAAACTTGGGGGACAAGAGAAACACAGTATGATTTGAATAAAAAGGACAAAAGTTAGAAGTTGTTTAGATGAAGAATGGCTACTTGTCTCTGGACCCATCCGCATCTTCTTCTGCGTCATCGTCATCAACCTTGGAGGTTAACTAATTTTCAAAATCGATCAATTAGTTTCTCTAATTCTTCTCATCTTCATCGTCCCCGCAGAATTTACTGTAACTACGATGATAGAGGCAGGAACCAGCAGCCAAATTCTACTGGAATTCAACTTTACCGTGATATTGAGAGGTTCTTCATTTTCTAATAAATTTGTTATCAAAGAAACTATTTTTGGATCAATTCAAATTGAATTTTGCGAGTGCTTTATTCTATTTTCAGATTACTTACAGAGACGGTGCAGCAATCACAAGATGCATGGGGTGGTTCAAGAGACTGGACTGAAGTTGAGGTTTTTGCTTCATAACTTCGTCAATATATTTTCCTGTTACTATTTATAATTTTTGTTTATAAAATTTCCCCTCTTACATAATCCGCTTCTAAATTTTTCTACTAAGTTTATTAGCTTCACATGGTTTTGTTTTCTTGAATTTCTAAGTAGCAGATTTTTACCTGCAATTACTTCTGCTAGTTTTATTGAAGGTTGTACCCATCCTGATATCTTAAACTTTTTACTTGTATCTCAACGGCCCTCATCACTACCTGTAACTAGATAAATAGCAGTAGAGTAACTGTTGACTATGATATATTGAAACTTTGGGTTTCAGCTTGGTTTAGACCAACTTGAGGACAGAAGCCTAGACTTTGACGGACCACTCTTATTTTGCTATATGATCTTTAAAAATAACACACAATTACAGTTGTCAGGAAATTGCCTAAAGAACACCCATGAAATATACGGATAACTCTAAGCTTTAATATAAGAGATGGAGGAACTCCTTTGACAATACGGCAACCGGAATACTAATATGTAAATCACTATTTTATTCTTGTATACTGTCCCATTCTCAAAACCCAGAAAACTATTGCATCCTGGAGATAACAAAAAACGAACATGTGCTGCAGAAATTATTGGCTAATCTTAACAATTTCTGCCAAATAGCTAAATAGAAGTTCATCGCCAATACAGACAATCACAAGATTTACTATGCAAAATATTATGATGTCAGATCAACTCTATAAGTTTTCAAAGAAATTTTGAAAGGTAATGCATGTGGAATGTCATATTTGAAGGTTAATAAAAAGATTTCAGGGATTCAAAACCTGATTTAAGAACAATGCATATGTCTCAGAGCAATGGCATGTAATGAGTGACACATTTTTTTTCTTTTTTATATTCAAAGTTTTTGTTTTAAAGGATGTTACCTATAACATAATTTAACTAGTCCACCATGATAACATCACAGGGATCATGGATTCTCAAGCCAAGAAGCACTAAACCCTGGTCAGTGGTCCATTTCATTGGTGGTATATTTGTTGGAGCTGCCCCTCAGCTTACTTACCGTTGGTTTCTTGAGCACCTTTCGGAAAAGTAAGTTGCAATAACATACGAAGGTCATTTATCTGCAATTTCATGCTCATCACATAATTTATTAGCAGGTATAGGTTCTTCGATAGTGTATATGTGGTACTTGTTTCAGCATATATGATGTCTATTAATACAAGTTTTTATGTCAAGTCGTAGTACACACTATATACTTTTGCATCCTATGCATGATTAAAATGTTTTACTAGTTAATTGAAATATTTCACTTCAGCTCATCATTTTTACGTCAGCTTGAAAATGCATTCCAAGTTACTGTTCTTTTTTTTCTGTTAATTCTCTTTACAATTATTGGTGGTGGACTCTAACATAATCATCTATGGCCTAGAACTACGAAAATGATGATTTAATTCTGTCTTTGTGAGGTAGGGGTGTTTTGGTGATTGCAACTCCGTATCCTAGTGGATTTGATCACTTCTACATTGCTGATGAAGTTCAGTTCAAAGTTGATAGGTGCTTAAGGTTTTTACAAGAAACAGTGAGTTTCGACTCATAATCTATAGACTAGCATTCTTCTTATCTAAGGCTTCACCCACACACTCCCACTCCCATAATGAAAAATACATTGAACTCACAGATGCTTCATATACAGGTACAAGATCTTCCTACTTTCGGCATTGGCCATTCTCTGGGATCTGTCATCCACCTCCTAATTGGTAGGTCAAGATCATCCTATATTGTAATACTTTAAGGAGGCAACTACTTTGGTTTGCAACAGTTCTTAAGATCATTGACTTGACTGTTATCAGGATCAAGATATGCTGTGCAAAGAAGTGGGAATATATTAATGGCTTTCAACAACAAGGTACTGTAATTCTTCATCATACATTATTTAACTTAATGAGGAGATCAATAGAGAGAAAGACATTCCATGGTCCCACCAAAACTTCAAAGAATGAAGTGGTAATTAAACTAACAAATGAAGCACTTCAAAAGATCTACTAGTAAATTCTAGGGTGGGGCCATCCTTCTTTATCTGAATAAACAAATGGATGTAAACAGGAAAACTATTATCCTCCTTTGTTCTATTAGGTTGCAGATATATTAGAGTACACTTAATTTTGGCTATTTACAAAAGTGTTTGTCATCCTACTAATCATACTCAGTAAGCTATCATCCTAAGATATGGACTATCTAAACTCTATGTAACTGATTTGATTCCGCTCATAATTACACAGGAGGCAAGCTTAGCTGTCCCTTTATTCTCGCCTGTTATTGTCCCAATGGCCCAAAGCATTGGACCCCTTTTATCACAAATTGCAGAATCACCAACAATCCGCCTTGGGGTGAGAATCTGAGTTACTAAATCCTTTTGGTTTGAATAGTCATGAAACATGCTATTAGAGCTTTTTTTTTTTTTTTTTTTTTGGTTATCACTGCTGTTATTATCATCTCATCTTTTCCATTTAAGTTACGACATGTTCTTTTTTTATGATATTTATGGGACAGCTCTTTATTGAACTTCGGTTAGGATATTCACAAAGAACCTGTATATGTACTTCTCATGATACTCAATTTTCAAGGACCACTGATAGGAGGCTAATCCAGCTCTTCCTAGAACTCTTTCATTCTCGACCAATCATAGATTCACTTGTAGTAAAGTGTGCTTATCTCCCATGCTTTGAGGCTCTTTGACTTATGCGGCTAAATTTCTTCTTTTGATTGGTTTTTTGTCTCTCAGATCTAATATTTCTCCAAACACTGTTAATACTAAAAGTGCTTGGACCTCAAGTTGACTGCTGGATTCTCTAATAGACGGCATATTCTCCTTTGTATTGTTATTTCTTCTTCGTCATCATCCACCTCCAGGATTAACTATTCCTTCAATTTTTACCTTTATCACTGACACAAAGTTGCATCTCGTAGTAGTACAGGTTATGATCTGGTTACTTGTCACTTTGTCTGAACTCAACTTTGGATTTATAGAACTCTACTCACAGTAATGTAAATTTTTAGCATTATGAAGCTATTGCTGTGGTTATTTAAATTATTTAATGGTATGAGTAGTACCATGGAGATATTAGCTTGATGTGAACAGTGCTCTTCATGGTATAACTGTTTGAAAATTCTGCTTCCTGCTTTCTCTTATTTTCGTCTCAACATGTCTTCTACGTTTGCCTTGGTATTTCATCTGTCTTTCCATAGTTGAGCTTGCTAACCAGTAGCATTTTCTAAACTGATGATGTGTTCTAATGGAATACTTGCAGGCAGAAATGACTTTAAAGCAGATGGAAAACCTTAGCCCTCCCATCATGAAGCAAGTTCTTCCTTTAGTAGAGCAACTCCCTCCTTTGTACATGGACTTAGTAAAGGGAAGAGAAGATTTTACTCCCAAACCGGAAGAAACTAGGCGACTTGTATGCTAAACCTCCAACTATTTATTCCCTCAAATGTTTTTAGTTATTTATGTGATGTACGTGTATTATTTTGTTAAGATTTCCTTATTTTTCATGCCTGTTTGTTTGACTTAGTTATTTTGCCAAATTTAACAAAATGGTCTTGTTATATTCTATTTCAACTCTCTTGTTCATACTTATAGAATGGATTGAATATTACTGCAATAAACTGCAACTCCCTCTGAACTTCAGTTTTCTTTTTGGAAACTTACACGCTTCTTCATGATTGATGCTTCATTCTTCTTCAGATAAAATCATACTACGGCATTTCTAGGAATCTTCTGATAAAGTTTAAGGATGACGGAATTGATGAAACTTCTACGCTAGCTCAGATGCTTAGCTCAGAATCAGCTATCAGTTCAATGCTAGACATGTCAATTCGCTTGCTGCCAGGAGATCATGGGCTCCCTCTGCAGCAGGTACCTTTCTACCAATATCAATATTCATTTTGAATAAATCTTCATGGTTGTGAACCATATACTTTTTGAAGATATTTCTTGTGTTAATTTGAATATCCCTGGTTTTTGTTCATTTCTTGGTGAAAGAATTAAACATCTTAAACGTTACTCCATCTTGCAGGCACTCCCAGATGTTCCACCAGCAATGGCTGATGCAGTAAATCGTGGAAGCGAGCTTATCGCAAGTCTAACTGTCGGGACACCATGGGAGACAGTCGCCAAAGAAGTCGGCAATTCATTAGGTGTGGACTCAAGGATTTTGCGGGCAAATGCATCCAAGGATATAGACCTTCTTGTGGATGTGATCACATCTTGGATGTCTTCAAACACAGGTCCAAAACTTCTGCGGCCATGATATATAGGAATGGATCACCAAAGCCAAACTACACAGAAAAAATAGTTAAAGGTTGCTACAATTGAGAATATGGTAAAATAATTGATGTGCATGTATGTAAATTTTTCTGTACATTTTTGTATAATATCCGGGATGTCTATTGCATAAAAAAAAAAAAAAAACATGAATGTCCACCAATTTGAAGTTCTTGTACATGTTTATTCTATTTGATTGTGGCCCAACATGCTTCTTCATGTTTGTAGAAGTAGAAATGTTAATACTATCATATTGCATATTGATCATATGTAGTTTGAATCATATCACCGGGAAAATGATTGGATTTTTCCTTCCACTTGTGGAATCAGTTCCATTCATGTTAGGGCCTTCTACTTTTCTTCTCCTACACCTTCAAATTAGGGATGCCAACGAGTCAGTTTAGGGATTCGCAAAAGGAAAAAAAATTTGGACCCATCAAAGGTTTATTTGTTTTTCCAGATGTGATTCATTAGAGTTTGATATTCAGAGCACAAGTCCCCGATTCCATGGATCAGTGGCCTGATGCATTACAAAAAAGTGTTCTGTACCTTCAACATTGGCAATTTTTCTTAGTTTTGTTTATCGAAGAAACATGGTTTGCCTCTACATTTTTTATTCAGTGGCCTGATGCATTACGAAAAAGTGTTTTCTATACTTTGACATGGGCAATTTTTCTTAGTTTTGTTTATTGAAGAAACATGGTTTGCCTGTACATTTTCATGTCGCATTTGCCCCCTCTAACCCAGGTTTTGATGACTTCTATGTTCACTATATAAAAGTACATGAAACTGATGTTCCACAACAGGTCATTTCAGGTGATAGCAGTACCCCCACAATCCTAAATAAAGTCCTTGATTGATTTGTGTATTGAGAAATTCAGTTCCACAAAACAATCAGAACATGTCTCAATTCCAGAAAGCACAATATTTACACCAACTGGAAAATGTATATATGACTCTTGACTTCTCAACAACATAAATTTCTCAACAAAGTAAACAAATAACTAGATATATCTCGTCGATAAATTTCTAATCAACATACAGAAGCAACTACATACATATCGTGGAGAAATTTCTCAACAAAGTAAACAAACAACTAGATATATTTTGAGGAAGTCAATCTGCTCATTGTCTATACCATCTATTCTTCATGATAGAGATACAAGCCAAGACCAAACCGAGCACATGCTCTGCAGAAAGCTATTTCCTCCGCTGAAGCAACTGGGTCTACAATGTCACCGTCACTTGATGATACTGTCCCAGTTGACTCGCGGTGTGCCTGTAACAGCATACGATGTCAAAATTTATAGACACTATCAATGATGAATCAATCATGCGATTAGTTTACACCACTCGAGGAAAATGTTGAATATCAAATATGCTAGATCTGAAAGAATATAAGTTGAATTTTTTGTAATTTCACGAAGATCCTATTCCTTAGTAGGTCAGTCCTTATGACACGAAATAAAACTACTCAAATAGATGCATAACAAAGAATATCAAACAAAGACCTGAACTCTCAGTACAAAATTCACAAATCACAAGAATTGCACTCAATATAAAACATATAGTTAATACAAATCACCATAATAGCTTTTGCTATGAACCGGTAATTAAACTGCCCCAAACGTGAAACAAATAAATAACACAGCTTCTACATATTTTACTTTCAATGAAGAAAAAATAGATTATTTGAATTTTAAAATGATTATCTCACAGATTCTGGTAGAGTGCCTAAAGCCAATGTGTACAAGTCAAAATTCTAATTGTGTACTCTAATAAATTGTTTATAATCTGTTAGGATCCCATATTGGAAGGGAAATGGGTGGACATATGGGTTATAAAGGCTTAGACACCCTCCCTTGGTAAGCCGGCTTTCCAAGAAGAGTTTTACCCAAACCCAATAAGACCTACTATCCAACCCAATGGTTTGAGTTATTGGACGAGTTCCTATCATAATCATTCACACAATTATATACACATCGAGCAATGCTACTCTTAGAAAGGAACCTACCTAACTTTACATCGCAAATGATGTAACAACTCATTTGATATAGTTGTATCACTTATCACATCCAATTATTTATAAAGTATTGTCAACTCAATTGTCACAACACTTGGGATACTTATTTTAAGTATAGGATTATTGTACACACATTTAATTGAAGGTACCCTACATTTAACACCTTAAAAGCTTATCCTTAAAAGATTGTCATAAAATCCTTAAAATTAATCTTATGCCTTCAGATAAATGAGTAGAATGACACTTCAATTTTTGCCTTAACTGGAATGAGACAAGAAGTCTAATTTATCAAAATTAAAATTTCAAAATTGCCTAAATAGAGAACATATAAGCAAAAGGGAGGGCTCTTAGATTTCTTAGGGAACAATAAATTGTTTTGAATAGATTCTAGTTTTAAACTTGCCATACAAATATTAAGTGCCTTTGGGAAAAAACGGCTGAGTCTTCTGGGTCTGATGCCAGAAATTGAAAATTAAGAACACGAGGGTATGTAGATATCAACCAAAGGGCATCTTCAAGGCCAGCTATAAAAAATTTACTGTCAGCTTAACATTAAAAATATGTGAACTATAATGGATTAAAGCTTATGCTTTGCAGCTGGTTGATTTGAGAGAGCAGCGATATTGAATTATTAATTCTTGCAAAAATTCCTAAAACCTCACAGTAGTTGACAGCAAATCAAAACCATGAATGACTTTAACTAAAACTTTCTCATCTATGATAATGCAATAGAGTTACAGAGATAAATGATATGAAATGAATGATTTGGTTTAAGAAGAAGACCTCTCCATCAGATCCTCTTATAGTGAGTCGGTATACAACAGTGACATTCCCATTGTCAGAGAAGATCACATCTCGCACTTCTCCACACCATCCTGAGCCACAAAGCTGTAGCTGTTAGTAACCAATCCTAAAAACAAATCAAAATCTAACATTACTGATGGCAGAGCTAGCATGGTAACCGGGGCAATTCCCATGTTAGAAATTTTCTTTACATTACCAATTTTTTTCACAAAGTTAAACAAAGCAGTTTGGTTATTTTAATTGCTATTTTGCTCCTCTCGCTTACATTAAGGGACATTATAATTTTAACTTCCACAATAAAAATATAAATATTAATTATATGCAGATTAAAATTGAATGCATTTGTATAGAAAGTAAAAGTAGTCATTTTAGTGATACTGAAGTTAATTCTTAACATTATTATGTTTAGAGAAAGAGGTACAAACCAGGCGCATAGAAACTCAACATCCTGTTGGCGTGATACCTACAAACCAAGATCGATAAAATTAGATGAGATCGGATGAGATCAGATCAAAACAAATCATTAAAATTACATTCTTACCAAGGAATGGATTTATCAAGAGTATTGATGACATTATCAGGGATCCTCTTATTGAGATCTCGTAGAATTTCAGCAAGAGGACGAGTGATACAGGAAGAATTGGAGGGGGAGAAGGACTTGTTGAGCGGCACCACATAGTTGGAACTAGGAACTCCTTTTTTACTACTCTTACTATTTTCAGTTCCACTGCAATACGCGACTCCAGACCATCCGATTCTCCGGCTCTGATTCACTCTGTTAGTGATCCAGGTGGATGAGGATGATGATCTCGGGAGCACCAAAGCGGCGGCGTTTTTGGTGTTGGTTTGCAAATGCAATTGCAATGCCATGGCTGAATTGCAAATGCAATAGGAATTGGAATTTGTTGTTGGTCTTATTTTCAACTGCCTCTCATCTCACGCAAACGTAATTGCAATTGAATATTAAAAACATAAAATATCTCAACTCAACTAAGCCCCTCGTGTCTGTGGTAGCTGCAGCCTCTGTTTAAACATCACATAATTACATTTATACCCTAAGGTTTGGTTGATAGATTTTAACCTATATAGGACAAAATAGTCAAAATTAGAATTTGAAAGGCTTTGTCTTATTGAACCAAAAATTCTCTTACAATACTTTTTTATTTAATTTAATCAGCCGCATGCCATGCTCATGGTCTAAGTCAATGTAGGTAGGATATATCATATTTTTACATCATTTATTTACATTATATTCATATTTAATTAATAAAAATAATATTTTATTTAATATAAAAAAATGATATAAAAATATAATATAAATATAACATTACCTTATAACAAAACGTGTACTAGCTAATTAATACAACTCATTTATTCTAAACCGAAACTGGTTTTGGTAACGCCACCATATTTGAATGTTGTATGGTAAATATTATTTATCTTTTATTATTATATGACAAAAATTAATTGAATGAAAAGATACACATAATGACGGTTTGAATATTCAATTCTCATATTTGACTCATTCATCACCTACCAAACACACTTTTTTCTTATTATCAGCTCAAAATATCATTATTATAGCGGTAATAGGAGAAATGTCTTGCCATAACTCATCACCTCTCTCGTCTCGTCTATGAATTAATTTTATATGATCACAACAACACAGCACTAATTGCCGTCTTACACATTTATCTATCAACACTGGTTCATTTATACAGAGTTCCTTCAAAATTTGTGAGAAGAACACCAAGTTAAAGCCCCGGAATCAGTAACCTGATATTAAAAAGAGTGAGATTTACATATCCATGATCATATATAACCACCTTAGTGCAGTTGGCAAGGGCCTGCGATCATCAAATCAAGTTGGAACCTTTGTCCCCTGTCGGAAATAAAATAAAATAACAGTTATATGAAGTTCTACCAGATAACAATTTAAATCCAGTAAAGAATAATTCCTACCATACCCAGCCTTCTATGAAAAACTAGCTCCACTTCTTTACGGAGGGCTTCCAAATCCATAGCATAATCTCTTTTATATTCCTCTACCATTAAATCCTGCAGCTCCTGCCTTAACCTCTCCAAGGCACTATCCAAACCACAAAAGTCCTTTAAAACCCAGGCTTCTATTGTTCTAAGTTGCAGTAGATTCTTAATCGCAACAAGAGCCTGTAACATAATTGCATCAGCACCATTAAAACGAATACATGCAACTCTATGTAACATTTGTTGAGCAAAGTTTTTGCTAAGATCATGCATATATTTAAATATCAGTTATATACATATGGTTCTTATTAAAAATATTCAAATTCCAAGTTTAAAGTTATCATTTCAGCAACCAAAGCAGCAGTGTCAACAATGCATGGACATGTGTAACACTAAACCAGAAGTAAGAAGTTCAAGAGACACCTACCTTCTCCTGTAGATCAAGATCAGCTGATGCTGTTAGATCAACCACAGACTTCAAGAACAAGCGATTGCTGAAAAAAGGCAGCTCCACTTTATGTATATTTTCTAATTGACACTCGGCCAGGTCAGCAACAAGAAACACAGCTTTTCTGCGAAGTCTGATATCAATGCTTGAGTTACTCAGTATGTCCTGAAAAAAATTGATCACCAATTGCAATAATTAGGGACATAAATTACTTTATATACATACACAATTTCTTCATTCTCCCTACTATAGTCACCTGAAGCATCAAATCTCCAGCTTCAGAATAGAACAATTCCTGACCAGCTACATTATTTCGAATCAAGGTTGAAACAGCATATAGTGCTTTTACAGCTTCTTCTACGAAACTAGATTTTACCATCTTCATTAGCTTTGACAGCGCTCCAAGATCAAGGACCTAAGACACTTAAAATTATTGTTAATCAGTTTTTATTTCGCATATCTCATTCAAACCAAAAGTCAAATCCTCAAACACGTTTATGATCATATTCAGCATTGCAATTATAATTAAGCAAAAAGGTTACACCTGTTGAAAAATAACAGAAAAAGCAAACTACCTGCTTCTGAACATATGGGTTATTTTGACTGGCTTTCCCAAGAATCCATGCAGAAATTTTCCTTATATCTGTGTCCAGGTGATTAAGCTCTTGTATAAGCACAGCAAAGCCCCCAAGCTTGCTCAGATCTAAGAAACACAAGATTAGCTATGAGAACACTAATTTGAGTAAAAAGAAAAAAATAACGTGAGGACACCCCAATATTTGGGAGACCCTAGAACTCAGACAAGGATTTGTTACATAAAGAACTTCAGTGTAACAATGCCCTGATAGCCTTTATCATCAGCTGCTGTGAAGATATGTATACTAACTTCCAATCTTTCTAACAAAAGAAGAAAAATAGAATTCAATGGCATTACATGACATTCAATGGCATTATGGTTACACTCTCCACTACAGTACTTAGGTGCATACTTCTAATTTAAGAAAGAAATTTTCTGTGCAAAGACCCATCAATCACAGCACATTAAGTTATCAAAATATGTCTGCCGTTTGAGCTCCTTATAGTGAGTAATGTTGACATCTCTTCATTCAAGTTTTTAGCTTTCATGGAAAAACATGTGCTTATGTAAAAGCATGTGTTTATAAGGAAATGAAGTAGCTTAAGGAGTGCTTTTGTAAATCAAATAGAAAAGCAATGGTTAAAAATTAGCTTAAGGAGTCCTTAAGGGGTGCAAGTGAAATACCTTCGTGAATTATTTCAACCGTTTAAAATTGCTACCTCAGGTTCTAACATCAATCTCAGGAGTCTAATGCTCATCTCAGGAAATTGCAAGACAACTGGAATAGGCCATGTGGATTGATAGGATGGCCAAACAAAAACCCTCAGGTGCTTAAGTTATCAAGGGAATCACTAATTATTAAGCCTAATACCCTTTTGGAATGTGTTTACGTATTTAAGTGTTTGTAGAATAAATTTAGTACAAAGGAATGCTGATCTCCAATTTGTGTAGTGTTGACATTTGAAGGATGTGATCTGGTAGTGCCTTTAATTTATCACAGTACTAAATAGTCAAGGAATGAACCCATAATATAATTGTAATATATTCAACTCTTATAGTAATATCCCACTTTTCTCATTCATCCACAAAATAAAACTAAAGAATTTTCAATTTGAAGAAAACAACTGTAAATGTTATAGAATTGCCACAACTTTCTAATTCTATCCCCAAAATTCATTAGCCACCTTTTCACATTTATCATATTGAATATCTTCAATATTCAAGAGATGATAATTTTTCCAGAGGAGACAAAAACTCACACTTAAAAGCTTTCATAAGTAGAAACTTTCTCAGCTGAGTTAAAGATACCATCGAATATGACAAATGACCATATAGCTTTGCCTTCATGCTAATGTACATTAATTTCACTATATTAAAAGGTTGTTTTAAGGCCTCAAAGAGGATTTCATCATTCTCATTCATATTTATGCTTCAAATGTGGGCGAAGCTAAGGGAGGAAACTAAAAAATAAGTGAAACGATCATTTCTAGAATTTTTTGCCTCGTTTATGAAAATCTTTATTCCTTGAATTGCTTATGATAACAAATATGAAAAGAGTGGAAAATGAATTTTTGGGAATACAAATAAAAAGCAATGGCACTATCACATCATTATTTTTTTTCCCAAATTGAAAACTCTCCAATTTAATTTGTATAAATGGGAAACTCTTCAATTTAATTTGGATGAATGGGAAGAGTGGAATATACTTAAGAGAAAAAAATATTGGAAATATATTAAGGCTTCATTCCTAACAATTGGTAATTGCAATAAATTAAAGGCACAGTTAGATCATATTCACTGCAAGTTAGATATCAGTGACTACTCTATTCTATGAGAACACTACAGAAAGGAGGAGAGAATGGCACAAGTTCATTTTGTGCCTCCTTTCCTAATACTAAGGAATTTAGCTCCACCAAATTTATTTTACCAAATGCTTCAAAACGCACACAAACACAATGCAAAGTAGTATTTAGGCCCCAGGCCTAGTAATGAAAATTTGTTTTACTGACTCGAGTGTTAAAAGGAAAACATTGGCCACCCTGACCTTTTCTATTTGTCTTGCTATTTCTCGAGATGGAAGCACTATTTTCCCAATAGAAGTATCAAGCACTATTTTCTAATTGGACTAAGTTTAGACATATTTTGGCCACCATTTTTTGTTGATAAAAGAAAGTAACCCATACTCTACTTCCTTTCCCCATAAACACGTGGTTTTCCATAAAAGCAAAAAACCATTTTCAACAACATTAAAAGCAACACAGTAAATTATATATTCAAAGTTCATATTCATTATAGTGTGTATTTGCATTAAGATAAAATAGGAGAATCATACATACCATTTGCGTTATCTATGGGCTCAACAAGAATCAAAAGCTCCTGCAATGCACGGTGGCGATCTTCTAAAGATAGAGAAGAATTATTTAAATCATCTATCGCAATTTGCATCAACTGTGCATCTGATGGCATTTTCAACTTCTCCATGAGTTCCTGTGTCAGCACTAAAACAAACATCAAAATCTGAAACGTGTGCTAAAAATAGCAAAAGCAGGACATACAAACATGAAAAATCCACTTGTCATAGTTGAAATAATTGGTGACAAACATAAATCAATAGTGTTTCAGCACAAGAATTAATCTCCTTAAATAGACCAAATTGAATTAGCTTTGAAGAGAAGATGTTTGACCTTTATTTCCATTTGACGCTTCTTGAGCTCAGAAGGAGATAAACGCTGGACATCTTGCGCGGTTTCCTTCAACTTAGCTGGATCAGAATGACCTGGAATAAAAATAAAAAATAAATTTATTAGAATAAAAAATAGAACTAACAATTAGTTAACTAACCGTACCTATGGCCCACTGTAACATTCCATCAAGAGAAGAAAATCCGCCGTCAAGTTGATCAGGATCGCTGACAACAGAAGCCGCCGAAGAATCGTCATTAGGTTCAGTCTTACGCAACAGATCCTCCTCTTCTTTAGCAGTGGACCAAAATAGACTTGCCGAAGATGAGTTTTTTTCACGCTCCGCCGTCACCGCCGCCGCCGTTGTCAGTAAGAATATGAGCCATAATGTAAGATAGTGACCTGTAGCTCCACTCCGTCGCCTCATGGAAATAATCCAGATGCTCTCACCGCCACACCACGTAGCTTCTTTTTCCAATAATAGATTCCTGAAGTTTGTTGCTCTTGCTTTCGGGATTTAAGAGCTCCTGTTCGATTATTAATTTACACGTCACCTCCTTCAATCAATACCGTTCATTTCCCATCTAACGGTACTAGATCCTTCTCTTCTATTACTATTACATTTTGATATTATTGCATGTTTATATAGAATTTTAATGTGTTCACGTTTTTATAAATAGTAGTATTGTAATATTTAATGAAATAGAGTTTGAATATGAAAATGTGTTTGGTAAATTTTTTTTAAAAGGTTTTTTTAGTAAAATATTGAAAATCTTAGGCTTGGTTTATTTTTAATAGTATTTGATAAATACTGGGTGAGTATTATTTGAATAGTATTTAGATAATATTTATGGAAAAATATGTCTTGATATTTGTTGAAATATGATTAGATTTAGATAATATTTAAATAATATTTATAAAAAAATGTGTATTGATATTGATAGAATTTGAATAATAATGTTTATGGAAAAATGTATATTTTTGTTGAAATAAGATAGTGAATAGAATAGTGATATTTGGTTTAAACAAAACCAACCTATATTATTTGTTAACTGCCGCATTTGTTAAATTAGCTAAGTAGCTTCATAATAAAAGTTTAAAAAATGATGAATATACCCCCACCCATAAGAGGCCGTCAGCGACCACTACCGATCACCTATGGCTGGCCATGTCACGAAGCGGGCTGATTGGATCTAGTCGGTCGTGCGCTGGTAAGGTTATTTCCAACAGATTCATGGTCTGAAACGACCAGATTGGGCCGAAAATGGCCAGATTGAATTTGGTCATTTTTGGTCAGATCTGGCATATTTGGCCTTTTTCGGCCAGAGATCTAGTTGGAAAATGCCATAATGGCACACGGTCGACTGTTTTCTGTCGGTTGCGTGTAGTTATGTAGTCGGCCAGCGGTAGCCAATTATAAACTTTTGGGTGTGGTGTTTTTGTTAATTTTTACAATTTAATGTTTTTGGAATAAAATTAAAAAATAATGTTTTTAATTTGAACTTTAAAAATATTTGAAATTGGAGGGAATTTGGATAGTATTTGTGAAATATTTAAACAAACGTATATTTGATATTTGTTGAAATGAGATAGTAAATAGAATAGTGATATAATATTAAAATGAATATTCAACTTTTGATACAATATTTAAAATAAAAGAAAACTTGAAAAATTAAAATTAATAAGAAAATTAATTTTAAATGAAAATAAAC
This sequence comes from Toxicodendron radicans, assembly GCA_009867345.2. Classification (NCBI taxonomy): domain Eukaryota; kingdom Viridiplantae; phylum Streptophyta; class Magnoliopsida; order Sapindales; family Anacardiaceae; genus Toxicodendron; species Toxicodendron radicans. The sequence continues at coordinate 3,391,385 of WYDK02000002.1, forward strand.
TAGTGTTAAAAGTTGATAAAATAAATAATTTTAGAAATTTAATAATCCCTTTCCTGAGTAGGGGGTGCAATCAGACCCGAGCCGCTCGGCTTGACCATTGTCGAGTCAAGCTAGAGTTCGAGTAATTCGCATGCCGAGTCAAGTCAGGTTCGAGCTTCTTTATACTCGGTTCGAGTAGTTCACAACTACGAGTTGGGCAGGCGGTGTCACAGCCTCCCGCCCCTCTTCTGTACACAATTTTTTTTTTGTTGGATGTAGTGGGTTTGTCATTTTTGGGTTTATGTTTTGTGGATTTTCAACGGTCAAAGGATTCGAGAATTTCCACAATCTCGATCGTAAATTTGTTTTGCTAGATGTGTTTTGTTGGTTTGTGAAATGATTTTATTGGTTGTTGTGTTTTGTGGGCTAAATAGAGTCAAGCTCGACAAGGTCGTAATCGAGTCGAGCTTGAGCCTAGCATATATCTATCAAGCTCGAGCTCTGACTATTCCAACCGAGCCAAACTCGAGCTTCTCAATACTCGGCTTAGTTCGGCACGACTCAACTCGATTACACCCCTATTTGGGCATGGTTCTTGAATTGAGGGTAGGTATACTAGAACCATGCCCAATAGCTGTAAGTATTGGAAGAAGTAACGAGCTAAAAAAAATTAAGAATAGTAAATACTTGTACATATAAAATAGAGGGAGCAACATACCAATTCCAGGTAATTGATGATCATTTACAATTTCAAAGTTGTTATATGGATGAGAGCATATGCAACAAAGGGCACAAAACCAATAAAAAAAAAAAAGGTAAAAGGATAAAGAACATTGTGATAATTCTAGTTCTGAATTGTGAAGAACTACTGCTGACAAAGGAGAACGAAGATGGTGATTCTCTTCTCCCAAAATTCCCATTAATATATATGCAATAAAATAATGGGCAGTAATTTAGAGCACAATTCGGTTGATTCCAATCATTACTTGAGAATTAAGGAATCTTTCTTGCAAATTTAATTCACATGAAAACCAACATAAAGAGAGATTACAAATAGGAGCCATAGACATTGCCCTAAACAGAGTCTCAAAAACATGTTTCAATCATCTTCTCTTTCTGGGGGCAGGCCGCAAGGCAAAAGCATTTTCTGCACATAAGAGATTGAAAGAATGAACATTAGGGAATTTCCATCAGTAAGTCAAGAAAATGAAATAAAAAGAGTTACAAATGAAAATATACATTTATAAAACTTGAAAAGTTGACACAAATATATAACCATTCATTCTACTCAATAACATCATAATCATCAACACCATTCATTCTATTTAATCCAATCATTAAAATCTAAATGTGTCTACTCAACAACATTGTGCATATCTGGATTAAGACAATAATCAACACCATTCATTAGTACAGTTGCTAACTCCTTGACCTGTTTATCTATTTATTTGCACCTTAATATCTTAATAAGAACTCAAACAAAGTCTTTAGAGAGATGGTCGCACATGTTGACATGGCCACCACACATTGGACAGATATAATTTCACGAACTCATTTTCTATTGACAATATCACAACCATGCCATCCAACAAATCAAGCTTCCTTCCTTAAAGCTTCAATTGCTATAAAGCCAAGTTCCAAACTATTATTTTGAAAAATAAATTAGCATACTTTAGATGACATCATTCCAATGAATATTTAAAATTCTCTCTGTTCTCCACTACTCTTTCTTTATTTACTCACAACATTGATATTTTTTCTTATCTCTTCTGTCTTCTTAAACTCTTTATTATTCCTTTCGAGATAAAAAAAATCATTTTCACTTTTTACTCGCAAACAAGCAAGAATTGCTTAGCTAAAAAGTAAATTAAACTTTCAATGGTGGGCAATGCCATCTATCTACTAGTGCATACTTGCACACATAGAAAAAACATGCAAACAATACATATGAATTATAAACATCATGCTTATAGCACAACTAGGGGTGTGCAAAAAAATCCGATATCCGGAAATCCGGATCGAATTCTGATAGATACCTGCTACTCCCAAACCAATTCATACGATTTACTCCCAGTCAATTAACACAATCCAATCCAACAAGGCTTCACAATCAATGAATTAAGAATGAGAAAACAGACTTATTTATATATATATTGAGATTAATCTGAATCAATCCAGTCCTACAACCCAAACCAAGAAATAGAAAACAGATAATGAAACAAATAAAAGTAAGAACAGGACACAGTAGCCTGCTGGACTTTGAGGGGACACAGTAGCCTGCTGGACTTCGAGGGCCAGCCACCTCCCAAAATTCTCCTCTCTTTTCACAATCCCCTTTTCAATTCACTCAGTACCCTTATATGATATTCAGCTCCCAATGCAATAACCGAATTCTCCTACTCATCATTCCTCTATTGCCACCTGTCCACACTAGTTCCCCTCACTTCCCTTGCCTAGGACCACATGCCCAGGACCACCTCTTGCTCCTACTAAAATTCCCCTGTTGCCCCTCTTCCTTCTACTGTAGACCACTGTATTAGATTAGCTGGTAATTCATCAGATTCGTATTGCAATATTAGAAAATCCAAATTTCCGGATCGGATATCAGATCGGCTGTACTAAACAACCAGATATCTGGATTTTAATTTTTAAACACCGTTTTAATTTCCCCATTTGTTTAACAGTTAACACTTAACACTACAATGATACAATTTGTCAATCTCACTCTTTTCTGTCATTTCATTTCATAGAGAGAGAAGAAATCTCAAGCCAGTGCAAATGTACTCCTCAACTCTAGCTTCTTCTTCTTCTTCTCTCTCATCTCAAGTTTTTGAGAGACCTTTTTTTTTTTGACAATAATCCGTAAAGAAAGGTACAAGACTCTCTTATCATCATCGTCTTCGTCTTCTGTGTGTGCTTGTGTTGAGTCTGTGTCTGATCTCTTCAGTTAAGGTTGATACCACTTGAAACTTGTCCTTGTCGTCCTCCAAAATCTTTTCTTGTTGGTGGGTTTTCTTTCTTTCAGCTGAATACATTTGGATCTGCCCTTTTTTTGGTTGCTGGTTCTATTTTTATTATTATGATGGGTTTTTAGTAAGGCTTACACCTTTGCGTTTTAATGGCTAATGTTTTGTGTAGTTTTTCTCACTTTTCTACTACTATTTTTAGAGATTTACATTGCTTTAGCTTGATTTTCTATAACATTAATGGCTAATGTTTTGTGTAAATTTAGACTCTATTCAAAACCATATGAGAACAGATGTGAGCTGAAATTTATGCCATTCTCCACAAGGAGGATTATAATTTGGCCTGCACCTCTAGTGCACCTAACTCTCGGATACATGTGGGTCACCATTGGATCCATAATGAATGTAATAAACTTGTGCAGTACATAGAGAGACATATATTGCATAACTTGACAAATAATGGAAACTATTATTGACCAATTCAATATCTAACCCTGGAGATAGGAAACTTTATAAGTGCCAATATAAGGAAACAAAAGTTAGACAGACAGACAAACTAATATTTCAACTATATGTAGCCAATTAAATCAACTTACTTTAAACCCCACTATGCTTTATAAAAGGCGAAGTCTTTCAACTCAAAAGTCATCCAACCTTTATTCATATTCAATAGCATTTATTTTCTAGTTCTAATTAAAACAACTAAACCATGTAGTTTCTTAATGACGCAAAATTGGTCATCGTGAACTGAAACAATCTAGTTCGCTTCCCATAGTTTGTTTACAATTATTTCTTGTTAATGGTTTTATGTTAGTGTTATAGTTAAAACACCATTTCTAAGGTCCATGGCATCGATAGCAGTAAATATCAAGAAGAGTACGCCTTGATATGCATACAGATGTCAGCCACCTTCATAAACCTTGAAATCTATTTTTGTGGAGAAGAAAGATTATTTGAAGGAAACAAGAAAAGTTGATCCCACTAGCATAGTTAACTCTATCTTCACATAAATAGTTAAACAGTTTTGCACCTTGATCACTAAAGTTCGAAGTAACCTACATTATGTATGAGAAAATCCAAGTACATTCAAAATCTTATGAAATAGCCCAAGCTACATCTTCAAACATAAAAGTATATTCAAACCATGAACAAATAAATTTTGACAAAGCCAACAAAGAACAAAGAAATTAAGTAATAAATTAAGAAAAGGGAAAAACCTGCATAAAGTTATAGCGCTCTCTTCCAATGGATTCATTCTCAGCAATGGCAAAGTAAGCCAAAAGGGGGTAGTGCCCTACATAAGACGCATAGCTATCTCGTTGAATATTCACTGCCCATTCACTACACAATGCAAAACCACTAGTCACAACAAGAAATCTTACAAAATACAGTCATCTTTTCCCTTTGTTTATCCTTAAACATATAAATTTAATTTACTGAAAGTACTTCAAAAATGTTTCTCATACAATTGATCAAGTATTAGTTGCACCATTACAGAACAAGAAAAGCTTCATGAACAGTAACAAAAAAATTTCTAATCAACACTGCTTTTACTCGATTAATTACATCTTTCGAAAAAGAAATTACCATAAATTTTTTTATTCTAAAATACATTTATGTCTATTTTAAACTAACACAGTAGAACAACTGCAAAATTAATTAGTAACAAAATTTCTACCGGACACCATGAAAATTTTCACTCGAACATTGGGAGAAAATGAAAAAGGAAAAAGAAGATAATGGAAGAATACTTACAGGCGTGACGGTCACTCGGAAACCTTTCGACAGCTCGGAGTTGGTGGAAGTCCACGGTGGAATCTTGACGGGAGGAAGATGCAATGTTTTATGAGTGATCGGGTGTAGCAAAGACTACTCCTGTAGAATGAGCCGCTTAAATATAGAAGGCAATAATTTTCTGCCACGTGGGAGGAAAGTTTTTAATTTTTTATAAAATAATTTTAAAATTAAAAAGACCACCTCTTTTGCACGTGAGGGGTTAAAGTTCTCAATTCTCATTTCTTTAGCGAGTAGAAACACCCTAAAGCTCAAACAGTCAAACGGCTAAACGCAGCGTCGTAGCCAAATCGCCGTCGCCGCACTTACTGAGTGTGGAGTAGTTGCTTTGCTTAGACATGGTGAGACTTGCAGCCGACTTGATTTGGAAAAGCCCTCACTTCTTCAATGCCATTAAAGAGCGCGAATTGGATCTTCGAGGTCCCTCTTTTTGCTCTTTCTTTTTATTCATAATATTAACATATTTTTTACCTAAAAATCTATAAATATTTGTTTTTTTTTTGGGAATTTGTAGGTAACAAAATTGCTGTAATTGAAAACTTGGGAGCTACAGAGGTCAGTTATATATATTTATATACGGTGGTTGTTTCAAATAGGAAGTTTTTGTAAGTTTGGTTTTCTTGTTGGCAGGATCAATTTGATACTATTGATTTGTCCGACAATGAGATTGTGAAGCTTGAGAACATGCCTCTTCTTAATCGTTTGGGTACTTTGATTATTAACAACAATAGAATTACTCGAATCAATCCCAACATTGGAGGTCAGTTTTTTACAGCAAGCGCAATGCAATGTGTTTTTACCTTTTTTAGGTGTTTGACATTGCTTTCTGCTGCAGAGTACTTGCCAAAGTTACACACTTTAGTTCTCACAAACAACAGGCTTGTCAACTTAGTGGAGATTGATCCTCTCGCATCGCTTCCCAAGTTGCAGTTCTTAAGTTTGTTGGATAATAATATCACTAAGAAACCTAATTATAGGTTGTATGTCATTCACAAGCTGAAATCCCTTCGGGTTCTTGATTTTAAGAAGGTCAAAAATAAGGTGATTCTATTTCATTACCCAGATTATGCACACGAATGTATGTATGTATATTCTTTCGTGAAATGGCTGATGGCTAAGGATATTTAGAAACTTGTGGAAACATCCAAACTTTTTCCTCCTGTAGTGGAAACATGTTTTAGTCAATTCAGTTGAAGTTTGAATCTCTGCATGCTTTGAAATTAAAACTAAAAGATAAGGAAAGAAAGGAAGGGAAATTAGAGCAATCTGGCTAGATTTTTTTTTTTTTTTTGTGTATGGTAGGCAATCCTAGAGATGGCACCTATGGTATGGCTTTGTTGATTAACAAGTGTGCTTGAACAAAGCTTTTATCTCATGCAATGGTAAGTGTAGGGACTTCAAACTATAATACTACAGATTTTGGTTTAAGAACAGCCACTTCATATCATCCTATATAAGTTATCCCTTTAATATCCCATTGGACATGACAGTGGCTGAGTAATGATTTCTAAAAAGGAAAAAAAGTATTCGTGCAGGATTAATGTGATTACGTTTTTAGCCATGATGATGTGACATATTGATAGATGAGGTAGATAGATTATATAATGACATTCTAGCTGAAATCTGTGTTTCCATGTTTTTCCAGATTTTGAAATGCTGTTATCTTTACTAGTTGCATATCTTATAAACTATTACTCCTTGTATGCTTGTTATGTTACATCCATGGTCTTTGTTTGAGTTATACCTAGTTTCAAAAAGAAGATGACTGAGTTTCAAATAGAATGTCATCATATAGTGGCTTTGGTGTTATAATAATAGGGATTGTAAAAATGTCGAAAACTTAAGAACCTAACGTTTTTGTTTAGATAGTCTAGAATCCCTTGGACAGTTATTTATGAATTGATTTTTGATAATAATATTTTCGGGTAATAGGAGAGGCTTGAAGCAGCAAGTCTTTTTGCCTCTCAAGAAGTTGAAGAGGAAGCTAAAAGGGAATCTGCAAAGATGTCCGCGCCAGTTGAAGTTCCAAATGTTTCAGAAGTTCCTCCAGAGGATCAACAAACTCCAAAAGTGGTTGCCCCCACTCCTGAGCAAATTATTGCTATCAAGGTATTTTGTTTATTGCATCAAAATACATAGTCATATGAGAAGCTCTAGTATGCTTTTCTGGAGATTAGAGTGCAGCAAAAGGTTGAAAATCATATGATTTAAACAACTTGACATTAGACAGCTAAATATGATAAGTAGTTTGAATGTCCGTGCAACAGAAAAAGTAGTTTTTGGTTATTTCAAGATTTGTTAATTTAGGTTCAAACTGTGAGAGAGTAAACGTAAATATAGCATAATTTGAGTGCCTATTGGTAAATTATTTTAAATATTGAAATTCTTGGGCCATCTTGTTTTCATGTTATATTTGCTTCTCTCATAGTGCTAATGCCTTAAAATGACTTCTGCTGTTCTGTTACAGCATGCTCAAACTTATGTCGAGGTCATATTCTATCTCATTGTTGTGTCATTTGTATGCAGGCTGCCATTGTGAATTCCCAGACTCTTGAAGAGGTTGCACGACTTGAACAGGTACTTGCTTGCTTAGTGGAAAGAATGCTTTTTTGAATTTGTTTTGTTGTCTTCCATTGTCTGTGCTTGATATTAACAGTATCCTTCCGCATGGAATATACATAACAGGCTTTGAAGTCAGGTCAGCTTCCTGCAGATTTTCAAATTTCAGATGATAATGACACCAAGAATGGCAAAGAAAAAGATGAGAAAAAGCTCCCATACAGCAAAGCTGAAGTTGAGTCCAGCAATATGGAAGAACAGGGAAATGATGAACCTGCTCCCATGGAACAGGTATCTTTCCTGCCTCTTTTCGCGTTTGAACTAAGTTTTTTATTTTTATTTTTATTTTTATTCTTTTTTATGCTCTGTCCCTTTTCTTTCTTCTCTTTGCTTGTCTGTCACGAGGATTGTGAAGTCCATGCATTCAGTCGGTAAATCTATGATTTAAGTATTTAACTGGTTTTTGGTTAGTGAGCTTTACTTTAATTTAGTTATGTAAGATAAACTTCATCTTTTAGTAGATCGACCAGTTGCCTGAGTGGATTGAGAGATGTGATTTTATGGGAAGTTGTATGTGGAGATAGGGGGAAAAGCTTGATGCCAATCTTCCAATGCTTAGCTGAGCATGCACATTGGAATTTGTTAATGAATTTGGTAGTTTAGTAAACATGTAATCCAATGGTTTTTGTGTGTTCTAAAACCATCTTCCATTTGATATGGTCCTGGATGCTTATGCATTTCACTTGCTGCTAATTTGATGGTTTGTTTTTCATTTGCTTCATGAGCAGGCACATTATTATTTGGCATCTGTCCGGGTTTCTGATATTAATGCCATGTTTTGCTGTTTTGCCAGGAATAGAAAGGCTAGTCTAAGTGAAGTCATCTCTCTTTGAGCTTGACGGGTTGGTATCATCAAGAGAACATTTGAGTTAGTTTTAGAATTTGAGATTATCAGGGGTTAACACTATGCCAGATGTGAAAAACTTTTCTGTGCTTTTTACCTGTTTTTGTTGTCATGACCGGAAAAACTAAGAGAGGTAATTTGTTTCTTCAGCCAAAGTGTGGGCATGGGCATGTATGAGTTGATATGTTAGGATGTATGCAAGTTTTACCATGTTGGACCAGAATTTGGAAATATTATTATTACATACCATTATTTTGCAGTGGATTGGGTTTAAAATGAAGTATTGGTAGCTTATCAGCACAATGGGAATTGAATTGCTGGAGGCCTGAGTAAATTTGTCAGGTGTTTCAATATTTGATAATAATATATAGTTATTGAAGATATTGATACAGGGGATGTGTAAGCAAATTAGCTTGTTTCAATTCAGTGTTGAGTGTATTTTGATTTTGGAAGTATTTTCATATTTAGTGACACAATAAAATGAATGATCCAAAAGAATCATCTCGTTTGAAATGCCAAAACTCAATCTATTCTAGTAAATTTTGCAAGATAAATATTCATTTACAAACAAGATTGTGGAAATGAAATATTACTCTGATGATTATAAAATAAAAGGATTAGTTACTTTTCAATATATGCTTGATTTGAAAATATGTTTTATTTATATTAAAAAACAGGGATTTGATTAAAGAGATTGTAAATGCAGATTCTAGTTCTAACTGTCTGGAAAAAAGAGATTCTATATATATATATATATATAATCCAAATAATACATTGAATTCATCAATCACTGCCTGTGAACATAAAAAGTTATTACTAATTGATTATTAGACAATGACATGGTGAAACAACACACGATACTTATCATAAAATATTATAAGGTTCACATCAATATAACAAAACCAAAACAGAGTATGTCAATGTCACAGAGATAGCATTTTATAACAAATCATCCATGCCTTGAATACCAATTATATATATATTATATATCTCAAAGGGGTCTTTGTCCCAGTAATAACCAAGCGACCAACCACAAGCGTCCCCCTCCATCCTTAAGCAGTAGCCCTTCTGACCTTTCGTTTCCATGATTTCTTTCCATTCGATCATATCCAGCTGCTCCATCACAAAGTCCATGTGGCATAATGGTATTAACCTTGCTTTGCAGAGACATCATGCAATTGCCCCTGACAAAAATACATATACAGAAAAAGGAAAACTATTAGAAATGAACTCCAATTATAGACAAACATTGTGTAAACCCAACCGATCAAGACAAACCTAATACACAAGACTAAAAAATAAATTAAAACTAAAGAGGACTGCAGGGATTTAAACCTCAATAGAACTTCTAAAAACTTTTGGAACACAGATACTGGCAAGCAGGGGCGCGACGTCGAGCGCTGGTACATGGTTTTCACCCCATCTCCCTGCACCAGCAGTGGAGTATGTTTGATTGATTGCTATTCAGAATCATCGTAAACTTCTCCATCATCAGAAAACTCATCAAATGTCCTCATATCAAGCTGGTAGCGGAGGATTCCCCCAATCCCACCAAAGCCTCTGCAGAACTGGGATCCCTCTTGCGACTTGTTGGTAACAAACTCAAGTGTGCAACCAAAACGCTTGTATTCATTAGCAAACCATTCGAGAAGTGGTATCTTTTCCTGAACCTCCAATTCAGCATTGGTGCCAGAGTCACGGAAGTTGCTCTGGTTTGTTTCTTGCTCCTTGTTCAAGTGTTTTATAATAATCTCATTGTTGGTGGTGTTTTTCAAGGTGTACCTATTAATATCCAGATTTTCCCAAACAATAAGTGTCTCAACAGCACCCATTTCCAAAGCTTTCAGTGTGTCATCAACACCGAAAACATACTTTCCAGTGTCCTGACTTATTTCTTCGAAATATTTCCCTATCAGGCGCTTCTCTTGTATAAACTTCACATTTGACAGGATTTCAGCGGACAGCTCAATTGCCTGATTAAACCCATTCTCCCCTCCATAAGAAACATCCACAACATTCAGGATTTTTGCCTGAAGGCGGGGATCAAACATATCAGACTGACTAAGCTCAGTTTTAAAGTCAGCTGACCCAGCAAGTATCAGTCCAGAAACATTGGGCTGGCTGGTGGAAGGATTGATATAAAACTGTGTAGCAAGTTCAGCAGTCTTCCTTACATAGTTGTGGCGCTTTTCCATACGGAGCCGAGCAAACCGAAGTGCTGACTGACCTCCTCTTCCATGCTTCTTTGGAAGGTCAACAGAAAACTTATGAAGGACCTCACGTGTGTTTCCACTTAGTGTACCAAAAAGGGTCCCGTTACCATCCATGACAATAAAACCAAACTTGTCATCAGATTCCAGAAGTTCATTCAGAGCTTCAGTATGAAACTTGTTATCACAGAGGTAAAGAGATGCATTAATGGGCCTGAAAGGCTCAAAGTCAATAGTGACCTTCTTTTCCTTGCCATCTTCAGTGACAATTGTTCCCGTGTAAAGCACAAGCCCATTTGGAGGAACCTTGTTGTAGAGCTTCAACCTTTGCTGAGCAGAGGTAATAGCCCCCAAAACAGATTGACGATTAACCCTACTTTTGATGTTCGAAGCAGTTCCAAATTCATCCCCAAGCATCTTAGTGACTCGCGAAATCTGATCACGCGGAGGCATGATAAGAGAAATCATGCTCGTTCCATTGCCTCTTGCGGCCTCAAGTGCTTTGATTAGCTTCTTAATCTTCCATATCTCAATGTTTTTATCAGTCTCATGACCGTCTGCCATAGCGAAAAATGCAATAACTGCCAAAAAAAAAAAAAAAAAAAAAAAAAAAAAAAAAAAAATAAAAAAAAATTAAAAAAAATAAAAAAAAAAAAAAAAAAAAAAAAAATTTTAAAAAAAAAAAAAAAAAACAAAAAGAAAAACAAAAAAAAAACTTCCTCCTTCCCAGCCGC